>PVLC010003382.1:10088-81683 GCA_004027655.1 Graphiurus murinus | reverse complement strand
AAAGACACACACACACACACACACAATCTTTTATTCTCCCTCCATATATATGTATATATGTGTGTGTGTGTATGTATATATATATAGCTTCCACTCTCCCTCATATATTTGTATGGAGAGTGGGAGAAAGAATATTTTTAAATGTATTTTAAAATATATGAAACACAAATTAAAATAATTTGATTAGTTGACATTTACTTCTCATTCTCTTATGTGTTCCTTACATGAATTTTTTGTCTCTAAATTAATGCTCAAATTTTTGCATTAATCAAGGGTCACAGTGATTTTGAGAGAACTTTGCAATCCATATAGTGCTTTGTAAGGTAGCAGTTTTTAAAAGCGTGTAAATATCACACGCCAACAATGTCAACTCACCTTTAGTTCAAAATGTATGCTATTTCTGATATGATTCTGATCATTTTTGACATGGTTTATTTACCTTCTTGTTTTTCGTAGTGCTTTGGGCTTCTGGGGGTTAATGGAGCTGGGAAGACCACGACCTTCATGATGCTGAGTGGGGAAATGCCCCCGAGCTCAGGACATGCTGTTGTCAGGACTCCCATGGGGTAAGATCCAGATGTCACGATTTTGCTTCCTAAAGAGGCTAATGACCAAGCCCAGAGAACCCTTAGCATTGCTTCAGTCCTATGGAATAGTTTAAAGACACCACTCTCCTCCAGATTTACCTTTCAATCACCACATTTCCAAAGGAGTGAATGAGTTTCCCAGTATGAGTGAATGGAGCTCAGTCCTGTAGCCAGAGCAGAGGGCCCAGAGGCAGGTCTCAGAACAGCTGCGGGTGAGCTCACTCTCTCAGGTACCAGCCTGCATTGGAGGAGCTCTGTATGGAACTCCTCCAGCAGGAAATAGCCTAGGGCTGGTTCTTCTTGCTCCTCTTATGGATAAAGCTTCAAATGCCCCCCATCAGTTCAAGTGGTCACAGGGGCCAGATGGTCTCCCTCTGTATGCCACTCAAACCTGGTCTTCAGGTCTACTTGGGACTGGGAGCAGTGCACAGCTGAAATAATGTCATTTAGGTGGGGGGGACTCCATTAATTCCCCTTGTCTACAGAAAGAGGAGGTGGCTGGGCACCTGTACACCCAGAGGCTGCCTGAGCCCAGCTGGTCCGCACAGGCTAGCAGGTAACACCACAGTGTGACGGTTGTACATCACTCTACTCGGGCCTTGGGCTCCTCTTCCCTGATTCTGCAGTCCCTTCTGCACTGCAGGCTTGGTTAGGAGCTTTTCCTCTTGGACAGGAACATGTGGACCTCTTTTGAGACCATCCAGGTGGTAGGTTGTCTCTCTTTTCCCTCCTTCAATCAGGACAAACACTCGTGTTTTCTCTCTTCTCAAATCGATTCCCTACCCCACACTTTCTGAGGTGGGATTTGTTACCTTTGTTCCTGTTCTAAGTTTACCTTGGTAGGAAACTTGGTTCAGTCTCAGAGGCTAAAATCAGACACCTTTACAGATACGTTCTTCCTGCTTCTCTTCCATAAGCTACTCGTATGCATCTGGTGTGGGTGTCCCCGTATCCCAGTTTATTTTAAATACAGTCACCAGACCCCAAGCACAGTGCTTTTTCTATTATAGCCAACTCACCATAACTTGGTGATACATTTCAAACTCTATCGTTGACATTACATAATGGAAGCCATGCTTTTTGATGTGTAGTCTTTGAAGGTGATTAAATGATTAGCCACTGATTTCTCAGGACCTCATTTGATTTCAGAGCCTTTTTTTTTTTTTTTTTTCTGGGGAACCGGAGAATCATCCCTGAAGAGATTTGGAGAAAGTGTGCTCTAGGCTTTAATTATTCTGTATGGGTTCAAATATAGTAATTGAAAAAAAAAACTTCAGAAATATCATAATTGCTCATGAATTAGGTGTTTCTTTGAATCAACACTTATTTATAGTTTACCTGTGTGGTGTAAGACACTAAGAGGACAAAATCATTCCCTAAAGTCCACTGTCAATATTTGCAGGACTTCTGGCATTTGAATTGAAATACACATATGTATCTGTGTGTTCGCATCTAATTTTGATGTGGATATTTCTATAGCTACATGCATATTTAAAATTCAGATAAGATTACAACTATTGTGTTGTATATTTTGCTTACACTTATTATTCCATCAGCATTTATATAATCCTCTTCTACCATTGTGATGAAAAGTTTTAATTTTTTAATAAATTACTGGGCTTGAAATCTCTCTGTTGTTTGCACTTTATTAATTACCATGAACTCAAGTGCCTTCCCCCTATCTATCTGTTACGCAGGTTTCCCGTCTGCAGATTGCCCTCACATGTTTGGTCCTTTTCTCTCCAAGGTTACTCTTCTGTAGCTCATGAGTTTAGGAGGTTTCTTAAAAATACATTTTCTTAGAAACTAATATTTTGCATGTTTTATGTATTTTAAGAATTATTTTTTAGAAGTATCTTGTGCATTGACTTTGTTTTAAAGGTACATATATATAAATATTCAGTTTTGATGAAGTCAATATTTTTTCCTTTGTTATTTATTTATTTTTGAATCATAAATAATTCTTTTTCTGAAGTCATAAAACTGCTCTCTCTGTTTTTGTTACCAAAGATTTGTGTGTTTCTGTAAAATTTCTTAGTTTAATTTATATGGAGTTTACATTTGAATATGATACATGATAGAAATATCATTTGATTTATTCCATCTAAGTGGTATCTAAAATATTTTCTCAAAATATTATCTTTGTTCATAAGTTGGAAGCATCTCCTCTGTTATATGCCAGATTCTCATATTGCTAGGCATTATTGTGAATAGGGAAGAGACAGATCTGGCTCCCTTCGCTTAGTTGTGATGTGAGCTTTTTGGCTGAGTCTAGGAACCAAATTAAGACAAGGCAGATTAACAAGAGAAAGTTTTGTTAATTTTATGTGTTCATGAAGATCTTCAGAAAAGTGTGAAGTCTGAAAAAATGGCCAAGAAGATGCTTTTGTACATTATAGACAAATAGTGATACATTTGTGAATAAATGACAGAAGAAATATATATACATATTATTTGACTTTAGATTTTTTAATATATTTTTTTATGTTCAATACTTAGGTGCACTAATTCATTGCACAATGGTGATAAATTAACTCTTGTCTTGTTTCGTTTACTAATTAGAAAAACTTTATAAGGAGATGCATACATTGTATTTTATTGTTTTATATAGATGTGTAGGTCATAAGGAAAGGGCAGATTTTTTTTATTATTTCCTCTCTATTTCCTAGTTTTCTTGGTAATCATATGATCTACAGCCATCCACAGAAGATGACACACTGCATTTTTGTTTGCTTGGGTATATCATTCTGGTTTCTTTCTTTCTTTCTTTTTTTTTTTGGCGGTACTGGGGGTTGAACTCAGGGGCATTCTACCTCCGAGCTACACCCCCAGCCCTATTTTTTATTCTTTATTTTGAAACCGAGTCTCACTAAGTTGCAGAGTACCTCACTAGGTAGCTGAGGCTGGTCACGAACCCAGATCCTCTGGTCTCAGCCTCCCGAATGCTGGGATTACAAGTGTGCGCCACCACGCCCGGCTCATTCTGGTTTCTTTCTGATAGAATTAGAAAATTCCACACGTTATCTCGTACTTAGTTTTTATTCATTCAGAACTTCTCTCGTTTTTCTTTCTTCTCTCTCCCACACATGCTATCTTGTGCTTAGTTTTCAGTCATTTAGGATTTCTTTTTGCCTCCCTCTTTCCATTCTCTTCTAGTGTTTTCCTCATCTATATACTAGAAGCTATTTAAGTTCAAATGAAGCCTTAGTGAGATCCCACTTTGTTCAGAAACAGGCATAATATTGTTCTGTGAGAAATATTCCTTTTTCTAACTTGTATGAAAATGTTGTATACCTGGAGACAAATCTCACTCCTAATGCTACTTATTATAGCTTTTGATTGTTGTTTGTAGCCTGTGAGCAGAGAACACATTTACACTTTTATAGAACTAAAAATTTTAGTTTGAGAACTGAAATAAAATTAATTTGTTGAGTGAATATTTGAGATTTATACTTATAAAGCTAGTTTTACATGTTATTTAATATTCTAAAAGAAAATAGTGCTGTATGGAATAGAATCTCTTTTTAGTATTATTTTGTTTTTTCTGCTATCATAGAAATAAGAAGTAAGATATTTTTGTTGATTGTGGTGGTATTTGATTTTTACTTTTGTCTAACTTTTCTATTTACAAGAACACACAGAAAAAAGAGTAAAAAAATGATAAAAAATATATATAAGGTTTATTTTCCCATCTTTCCATCTCTGGAAGACTGACTTCTTTATTATTCTATTCCGTCATTTGTAAAATAATTGGAAAATGAAATTCAAATAACTGCTCTAGAAAGGAAGAATAAATTTGCATCCACATAATGGTCGGCAAGTCCCTTATTATGCTACATATCTGTGTAATTAGTTTAATTATAACTAAATCACACTTGCATTAATTATATTTTTAACCTTGATTATTTGTAATGTTAATTGCACATCGGTATTCAAGGAATTAAATAGGTAATTAGAAGCACAATGGAATTTTTAACTACTTTGAGAGCAGGAACATACTTTCCTGCCCATGAAGCCCATAACTGATTGCTACCTAATTGAAACACATTAACTCAGTCATTCATTATATTAAGGTTTATTTTGTCTCCTCTGAGGTTATATTATCTGAAAGAGTGCTCTTTTTATTTTCTTGTTTAATATTTAAATTCCTATGAATATATATTACATATATATACATATATATAGTATAAAGTACTCATTTCAAAAACAGATTGCGTTTAGAGTATCATGAGTGACTTATATAATGTTAATGGTCACATATTGATAGATTACTGGTCAAAAATCTCATGCTCGTTTATTTTAGCAGCAGCATCAGGTAGCCATAGGACAGTTCACATACTCCCGTTTGTCACATACAATCTCCACCTTCTCTATTTACTCATTTATTTGCACCCTCAGATATTTAGGTTAACTAGTAGATTCTGCAGTTTTTGAGGTTAGCCTGTGGATAAAATAAATGTTCATAACAGTAATTATAATTTAATATGACTCTGTTATTTATCCAAGCATTATTTTAGGGGACTTTACATTTTGATCTTCTTTAATAGAAGATCAAAATGAAGATCAAATAGAAGGTTATTGTAATATAACCTTGGGAAGAGATTGTTACAGTTTTAATACAGACTATCCTTAGGAAAATTTTGGCAATGCAAAAATGTTCGGAGGTGAAATAATTGAATCTGGGCTTTAATTTCATCTGCCGATAGATTTATTGATGGGTTAAGAATTTGGATGGATTTACTGGTTGCTAAGGTAGTCCGATAGGGCGTAGCTGGAGGAGGAGGCTGGTTACTGGGGGTGTGGCTTTGAGGACATCTCTGGTCTTGGTCGCTTCCTGTTGCTTTGTTTTCTGGCTGCCATGACATGGGTTCCTGTTCTCTGCCACACATTGTGCTGCCATGATGTCTGCCTTAGAGCGAACCGACTATGGACTGTGCCTCGAAGCTGTGAGCCTAATGAACCTTTTCTCCTCTCTCTTGTTCATCTGAGGTGTTTGGGTCACAGCGGTGCAATAGCAGACTAAGACAAAAATATTAATCTAATTTTACTGACAGTGAATCTGGAATTCAGAAAAACGAAATGACTTGCTGGAAGTATAACTTCTAGAAGGTGGTGGAGGATTTGACTCCAAGTACTTTTCAACTCTATTCCTATGTCTTCTCAACTTCCTCCTTTCCCCTCTTACACTAGAGAACTCCCAAAGTAGCCATATTTTATAAGAGAGAGAACATAAAATATTAAAAAGAAACAACACAGTATATTTTAATGCAAGTTGACAAATACCAAAGCAACATATATTTCTGTAAAGAAAGTTACTGTGATTATCTTTCCTTAAAAATTCAAAAATTCAGAAACTGTTAAAAGAGGCACAACTTTTACATGACACACATAAAAAATATTAGAATGACATTAAAGATAAAAAGAGGGGTAATGTTGTTTGATTGGCTACCAAAACAAAAACACTTAAACATATGAATATCCTTTAAACAGAATTTAAGGAAAATGCATATTTAAGACAGATATTTTATATTAATAAAGTGTACTTTTCTATATAAAGTCATTACATTCTAATTTTATATATGTGATGCATAGCATGGAAATGTGAAAAACAAATTTTGTTGGAAAAGTCAGAAAGAAAAGAGGAGAATAGAGTTGAATAAAAAGACCTCAACTCTTTTATTATCTAGCAATTATAGAAGTATAATTACATGGAGAATATGATTCACATCATCAGCACAAGAAATAAAGCTGTACATGTTGTGGAGATTCTAAATAAAACTCCTCATGTATATTAGTGAAGTACAAGAGTAATTCCATTAAAACAAGCAATAGGAATACAATATCAACATCATTATTTAGCATTTTTTTCCCTGGAACTTACATTCCTGTTGTAAGACATAATTAGGAAGCAGTATGAATATTTATACTACTCTTTTTCTCATATGGTATACTTAAATTACTGCACAAAATCAATTAAGAAATAATTTCAACCGAGATGGCCAGAGCAATCCCCCACCAAATAAATAAATGTACTGAAACCAAGAGCTCTCCTATGTGCCATTAATAACAATTAGGAGATATAATGGAAAGCCCCTTAATTACTCATATGAATAACATAAAATATGGTCTACCTGTAAGCTGGGTGTGGTGGCACACGCTTGTAATCCCAGCATTCGGGAGGCTGAGACGGGAGGATCTGGGTTCGCGGCCAGCCTCAGCTACTTAGTGAGGCACTCCGCAACTTAGTGAGACTTGGTTTCAAAATAAAGAATAAAAAATAGGGCTGAGGGTATAGCTCGGAGGTAGAATGCCCCTGAGTTCAATCCCCAGTACCGCAAAAAAAAAAAAAAAAAAAAAAAAATCTAGATTACTATTTTTAGAATGGTAAACACAATTGAATAAGTAGTGATATATATGCCATATTGGTAAAATGGAAAAGCTGAAGTGTCTGTATTACTCATTTCCACCACATTCCATGGATTTTATAGAGTGTAGGAGAAGAAATTTTGCAGTTTATTTAGAAGAATAGGTAAATCTAATCATGACATTTTTGTAAAACAACACATATCTAATTTTTTTTTTTTTTTTTTTTTTTTGCAGTACTGGGGATTGAACCCAGGGGAATTCTACCCCCGAGCTATACCCCCAGCCCTATTTTTTTATTCTTTATTTTGAAACTGAGTCTCACTAAGTTGCAGAGTGCCTCACTAGGTAGCTGAGGCTGGCCGCGAACCCGGATCATCCAGTCTCAGCCTCCCAAATGCTGGGATTACAAGCGTGCCGGCACACATATCTAATTTTGCTGAGTTTTTTTTTTTTTTTTTTTTTTTTTGGTACTGAGGATTGAACCCAGAGGCATTCTATCTTATAGCTATACCCCCAGCCTGATTTTATTTCTTATTTGGAAACAGGGTCTCACTAGGTTGATGAGAGTCTTACTACTTGTTGAAGCTGTCCTTGAACCTGCAATCCTCCTATCTTCAGCCTCCCGAGTACTGAGTACTGGGATTACATGTGTGCTCCACCACGCCCGGCAGAGATATTTCAATGCACTATATTGATTTTGATTTTGAATTTGAAATACAGTTGTGACTTTCTCTTTTCTCTTTGGATAGTGTATTCAGTTACAGGGGAGCAAAGCAATAGAGAAAAAAACGTGTTAGTATGCAAATTTCGCACTAGTTTAAAGGGAAAAAAAAGTTGTCAAATTTTCCTGAGACTATTGCTTACTGGAACCAAAAAAAACCTAGAAATCCCGCAAAGACATATCAACCTTGTTCATTCAGTGAGGACGTTCTTTCTAAACATTGAATTAATATAATATTCATGACAAAAAATATGGGTGTTTTTAAATGTGAAGTTTTAAACCTTTTTATGACTTAAAACATTTAAACTTAAATATGATAGAAGCTTTAAATAAGACAGTCTAATAGACATGGAGAATAGTCTGTAGAGTGGTAATGAAAAGGTAATACTGCAATAAGAATGGGCAAAAGACACAGGACTTAGACACAATATGAAAATGAATGAATAAATTTTAACAAATAGTTATTATTAATATAAAAATGTAAACCAAACAGCAGAGATATATTTTTATCTATCACTATAAAGGCATTGAAAGTAGTGTCCCCTTTGATGAGGAATAATAAAATAGGCTTGGCTGTATGTGTCTCTTTGAGAGATAAATAATTATAATTTTGCTGGCAGTCAGCTTGACTATATATATGTAAATAGAGTTTGAACTAGCAAATTTCCTTGTAGGAGTTTATGCCTGGGAAAATAATAGAAGCTTGAGTAAAGGTGTGAATGAAAACATTCATTTTAGTCTTATTTACAATAGCAAAAATTGAGAAGATATTATGCTCTTCTTATATATTTGATGGTTGCATTAATTACAATGGCTGTGGGATGAGTTAAATTATATTTAGTGAATTAGGATGGAAGACTAGCCTGAAAATGGGCCTAATACTATGTAGAAAATTAACCAAAACTATTATTTTATTTTATTTTGGTAATAGGGATTGAACCCAGGGGCATTTTACCTCTGAGCTACACCCCCAGACCTATTTTATTTTGTATTTCGAAACAAGGGCTCACTCAGTTGCTGAGGGTCTTGCTAAGTTGCTGAGGCTGGCTGTGAAGCTGCGATCCTCCTGTCCAGCCTCCCAAGTACTGGGATCACAAGCTTGTGCCATCATGCCTGGCTGCCAAAACACTTCTAAGTGCGTCCCTGATGCTACAAGAGGGAAGGGGACTATCTAGGTGTCATGGAAGAGAAAGATGCCGATGATCCATGGTAGCCGCTGGAGAGGGAGATGTGGGTTTCTAAGGTGGAGACTGCGTTCCAATGTCCCTGACATTGGAGGAGGTGTACTGCAGCTCTGCACCAGGGGAAATACTGAGCTGAAATCCTATGTAGTGCTAGAATGAATTTCTACCATTGTATAGGCTCTCTCTTCATGATCTTGATTGTTTTCTTTGCTGCCCAGAAGCTTTTAAATTGTATGCCATCCTATTTAGTGATTCTTGGTTTTTTTTCTGAGCTTTAGGAGTCTTATTGAGGTAGTCTCTGCCTGGAGCTATAGGTTGGAGAGTTGGTCCTATATTTTCTACTAGTAAGTGCAAATCCCTCGTGCAAACATCAGTCAACAACAACAAAACAAACACACGCACACAAAACCAGAGCACCATGATGTTATGAGATAGCAGATATGAAATATACTTTCTGTGATTGAAAAAGATGGTCATTGAAGTTAAAAATGATAATTATATTAAAATAAATATAATCATTATTTTGGAAAAATATGAATATGAAGTTATGTGAAATACGGAGGCCAGAAACATTCCAACAAAAGGCTAATTAGATTTCTGAACAAGAAATTGAAGATAACAGGAAGAATCTGAGTCCAGCATTAATGAAACAGATGATTCCTTAGACTGAAGAAACATTATAATTCTCTAGCCTAATGAATAACACAATATTTTTGCTATAATCAGTGGTAAAATTGAAAGTTATTTCCAGAAAGATTTCAAATATAAAGTTCTTTGAATAAAAATGGGAGAAAAGACATCTTACAGTAAGGGAGTAAAAATTAGACCTATGCCTATTCAGAATAATAGCCACTGCCACTTCTATTTAAATTTACACTCAAATGAATTAAAAATTAACAAAACTAGAAAGTTAGTTTTTTAGTGGCACTAGAAATAGCTCAGAGGCTCACTAACTGTTTCAGACAGCAGAAACACACCATTTCCATTATTGCAAAAGTTTCAATGAAATAGCACTGAGTGAGACCAAAAGCCAATTTCCCAGCACTGAGTATATATGATGAAATAATATCACAAATAAAGATGCGTTGAGAGGTAAATAGCATTATATTTTAGTGGAGAATGATAGGTGATTTTTGTTTGTTTCTTATTCCTGGATATATTTTCCAAGTCTTGTACCACAATGACGTATTAGATTATGAGGCAATTAATGCATAGGACAAAAACTCTTTTAAGACAGAATCTTTCTCTTCATATTTCACACTAGAATTTTTGGCGCTTGCTCTTTTTTAATATATGCAATTGGGACAGATATATATATATATATATACACACACACACACACACACACACACACACACACACACACACATATGCGCCTTGGTTTCCTTTTTTCATAAATGACCCCTATTATATAATTTGTGTGAGCAGCAAGTATTAACTTCTGTAAAACCATCAAAATGCTGAGAATTGTGGGTATAGCACTTAGGAAATTTATTTACAAATTGCTTTGTTTCATATAAACCAATGCAGTATGAACAAAAAATGCATAGAATGTATTTTTTTGCTTATCTTCTGTAGACTAATAGGGATCACAAATTAGAGTAATTTATATCATAACCTTACCAGCTACCAACTACTTTTAGCCCATTTCAAATTAAATGACAATTTCATGAAACTAATATGGAGTTAGAAAAATAATGAAGGAAAATACTTTATTATTTTAAACAAAAATAATTTTGTTTATTTATTTATTTATTTATTTATTTATTTATTTATTTATTTATTTATATTTATGGCATTAGGAATTGAGCCTATGGGCATTCTGTCTGAGCTATATCCCAGCCCTTTTTTTTGTTTGGAAACAGGACCTCCGTAGGCTGCTGAAAGTGCTGTCATGTTGTTAAATCTATCCTTGAACCTGCAATCCTAGTGTCTCAGCCTCCTAAGTACTGGGATTACAGGCATATGCCACCATGCCCAGCTGTGCAAGTGATTGTAATCCTGATAGCCCCCTGTTTTGAAAAAAAATGTTTTTTTAACTGTTCATTTATGTATCTATATATACATGGATCATAATCTATCAACATAAATGCAAATGCATACAAACTTCCATAAACTCACTGCAATGATAGTTAATTTCTCACGCATCATACCCAGTTTTCCAATTTCCATCACATCAGAATGTTTTCAGCAAGATCTTCATATTAATGCCTGCCTTATTTATACTGAGCCATTTCTGTTTCCCACAGCTATCTTCCTATGTGAATTTTTTTGTTTCCTGGAACAAAGTACCACCTAGCTAAAATACTCCTGTTCTGTGAAAGAAAGCAGTGCCTATTCCATGACACGACTAAGAGTTGGAACGGGCTGTACACCAGTGGAAGGCACCATTTAGCTGTGAGGACTTTGGTGGGCACAGTGGATCATCACTGCACCTTGTCTCCTGGTACAGCCCGCTCCGCCACACTTTCAGGAGGAGCAGCCACAACAGACCACACAAAGAGGCGTTTTCAGTTTTAGTCTGCAGATGCTCAGCTTTGGGTGTCTGCTTCTGTCCCTGTTTGCATCATGGCTGCTAATACACCACCTTGGGTATGGGTTCTGTGACCTGGAATATCCTCCAATATCTTTTCAAGACCAACAAAATTAATGCATCATTAGGAATATTTTTAATGAGATATATCTTGTGTGTAGAACAACCTGCTGACATCTCATAGACAGTGTGTAGTTTAATTTGTTATTTTCCACTGGAACTTTATTCTACATCAATAAATATCTTCCTAGACTCCTATACTGATGTGCCAGTATAATTAAATCTTTTTTGGTAATCTGTTTCATCACAAAGTGCCATTAGAAATATTCCGAAAGTCCCCTGGCAGAGCTATTGTCCCTAAGCATTTTGTTAATTAAGGGATAATGTTCACTGGGAAGGAATGTTGGAATCAATTCCTTCCTTTCCCAGACATTTAAATACAAAAGCCAAGTTGTCTTGGTTTATTGGTAGATCAAGAACCATTGTTTTTCTAGTGCCCTTCCAACATAGAATCTTCTAAATAGGAAAGGATGCTGGGGACTGGGAATGATAAAAACATCAACACGAGACACTGTTTCTTTGTCCAAAGACTTTTGAATGTCAAAAACAATCTTACAGTGATAGCTTACATATTGCTCTGTCTGGTGGTGCACACGTTGACTTCTCTTCATATTAGCATTAGGATATTGTCTAACCTCTTGTAGCACTTCATGGAAAGTACTCCCTCTCTGGGAGACCCTATCTCTATTTCAGATACTCCTGGCACATAGAAACTAAGCCATCCTCAAGCCCGTTCAGGTCCTCTAATACTGTAGGGTGTTTTGCCTGCTTTGTTTAGCACAGTGTCTATATTTCCATGTCTATATTCACCTGTAAAGCCCTATTGGTTCATCAGTGCCAAGCACAGGTGAGTCTACTCACACCTAGGAAGTTTGGATTATTCTCAACTTTGTCCTGAGACTGAAGCTTGAGCACATCTTTATCAAAAGACCATGTTGTATTTCACTTTCATTGGTGCATCTGTTAGATTGTGAGCTCTCTATGTATATTTATACACAGGGAGTACATGGTATCTGTGAGGTTAGTTTTCAGGATGCTCCAAGATACCAAAATCTCCAGATACTCAAGTCCTTTAGAGTCTGTATTCCCTATCCATGCTTATCTGCTTCAGCTGAAAGTTTGTTTTTGGATGGTTCTGGGCATAGAATCCAGGAGCGTTCTACCTCCAAGCTACATCCTCAGCCCTATTTTATTTTTTATATTGAAACAGAGTCTCACTAAGTTAGTGAAAGCCTCACTATGTTACTCAGGCTGGCCTTGAACCTGCAATCCTATTTCAGCCTCCCAAGTACTAGGATTGCAGGCAGGTGCTGTCATGCCTTAGTTCTAAACACTTGAGTTAAAGGATTATTAGATCTGTCCTTTTTATCTCTGGTATCGATAATATATGTTTGGGTTTTAGGTACATGTCATTATTAGAATATTATATTTGCCTTATTCTTTCTTTTCAGAGTAAAGGATGAGTGTATATTAAATGCATGATTTTTTAGATCTATGTCTATTTTAATTTGTTTTAGTACTGACCAAGATCTTTTTCATCCAATTTAATAATGCTTCATTCAAAATTTGGTAAAATTAATCTTTATTTTAGTTTTCATTTTTAATGAAGCATGATTGAAGTGGGGAGAAACGCTTCCTGATTCCTTGAGTATCAGAGAGTAGGTTTTGATTGTCTCCCTGTGTGAAAGACAGAGCTGCCCCTGGCACTGTTGTGTCACAGCACCCCTTGGAGACCTCCAAAATTATAAGCCAGATAAACCTTTTCTCTCTATACATTGATTATCTCAGGCATTTTGTTACAGTAGCAGAGAGGTAACATACTCTCCTTCTCATATAGAATTTTTAAATTTCCACTCTAATAAAATAAGAACCCTAGAGGATTTTTTCTCCCCTTAATTAAATATTCAAAATGTTAAGTAGTTAAAGAATAATTTTGCTAACATTTTTAATCTGTCAGTTACTTACAAAAGGCATATTTAAAAATATTCCTTTATATGAACATTCCGTATATAATTTAAAGGAAGTTAAGGATACCCAACCCTAGAGTGGTTTGAATTATTAAAGTTTAAAGACTCTTCCTGATATTAGTTATTATGAAATTAATAATTTACTTAAAATACTTTGAATCAATATATGATTAGAAGATAATACAAATGTGTGCAAGATATATTTCAGGAAATTATCAGATGAATTATTGACACATATTTATCATCCAGATTTTGTAAATCGTGTTGATGACTTTGTTTAATCTCTAACACTGACTTTGAGGAAGAGTTGTGTTTGATCAAGGGGTGCTGAGGTCTGAGCTATTGTTTTCTGGATAGTATGCACCATAAATTATAACATCTCAAGGGAAATTAGATGAGAGTCTGAGTAACAGTGGGACGAGTGATAAGAGCATTCTTTGATGTATTAATATAATCCTGACAGGCATGGTGGTGCAGGCCTGTAATTCCAGAACTTGGAAGGCTGAGACAGGAGAATCACAGGTTTGAAACCAATTTAGCAAATTGCTGAGGCCCTTGGCGACATACTAAGACCCTGTTTCAAAACAAAAAATACTGAAAAATGAGCTAGGGTATAGCTTGAAGATAGAATGACCCTGGATTTAATTCTTAGTACACACAAAAACACAGTCCCTCCCTTGAATAAATGATTAGACGGGAAAACAGGCAACTAGGATACAAAAGCACATATGCAATTGAATGAGCAACTTTTTTTTTTAACAAGAAATTCTTAACATTTTCTTGGTGGACAAGAAGAAAAAAATTCTCAGCACTATGAAAATTTATGTGTAATTTTACTGTTTTGAAGGGACATTCCTTTATTACATTTGTGGCTTCTCTCTTGGTCATATACACAGAAGTTAAATGAATAAAAAAAGATTGTTCAAGTATCTCCCAAAAGAATGACCGTGCTCTCTCATGTTGCATGTGTACTGATGTTTAATACCATTCAGGGACTGGAGTGAACCCCACTTGGATGGTCAAGTAGGCGGTGTGTGTGTGTGTGTGTGTGTGTGTGTGTGTGTATTTGTAGAATTTGTAGACTTAAATCTCCAGGATGAAGTTATGCTAGCCTTCAATGAAGGGAATACAAACATATTCTTGATCTGTTATTTAATAAGGAAAACATCATGAAAGCCACACCTCCTCCTCTTTTGCAACTACAGTCAAGCTGTCAAAGATGCTGCTCCCGAGGCCGAGGTTTTTGGTTTCAGTTATTTTGCCTTGGTCACAGGCTTGGGGATTTCTGATTCCTGGTTCTTATCCAAGAGCCAGTGGAACCAGCTGCCGAGAGGCGATGGCCTTCATGGGGACACTCATAAATCACCCGCGTAGGCAGGTTCTGGTCACCCGGCCAGAGAAGGAGTGGTGAGTAGGGTTCCGCCTGCAGTGAGGTGCGCGCAGTGGGGTGACAGAGCAAACGGTCCAAAAAGCAGATGGAGCTAAAAGACTGATAGAAAGCGAATCACACTAGGTCCACTGAGCAGGGTTTTGGCTTTCATTTACCTACTTTGGCAGTTTGCAGACTGCTGATAATATAAAGGAAATTAAATGCCTGGAGCGAGAAGGTTCTTGGTTTGGCAGAGTCCCCTCGGTGTACTCCAAGATTTATATTTAATTTCCAGGGTTTCTTGATCTGTCGTGTCATTAATTAAAGAGGAAACACTAGTCGGCGTGCATGGTGATAAAAGCCACTCCAAGTTCATTTTGATGTCAGACTCAAGGCTGAAAAACGCCTTGTCTTTCCAAGTGGCACCAGAGCATGAAGCATACAGAATGTTATGACCTTCTTTATTAAGTTGAGATAACTGAGGAGCAAGTGTGTGGAAACCTTGAAATGGATCTGTGCATTTTCTAATAACATAAGTGTGATTGACAGTGATTTTGATTTAGGAGGTGTGCGGTCCGCACCACTCAGAGTTAGATGAGACGATTTATATCAATGAGCTCATCTTCCAGGTCAGTTAGCCCGAACTTTGGTTTAGATATTCAACTCTTGCCTTACTCCAGAGTCTCATTATCATTTGACCTCCTTTTGTATGCAAAACAGCACTTAGTGTCTCCTTCTGGATTATAAGACAACACCATCGGAAATGGGTCCTGTTCACCCAAATATCCAGTTGGAGTGCTGATCTTCTTAAACCTTTTACCCTCACCCTACCCCTGCTCAATTCAGATAAAGCAATTGAGCTATTCACAGAGCTACAAATATTTAAACTAATAGAGTATAATAAAGAACAATGAAATATGGTTTGACTTGACATATCTTTGATAGTATTTGAGTGTGTGTCTACTGTGGTTCAGTAGAAAATATATCCTCTCAGGAAACTTTTTTCTAAATGTCTTGCAAATAAATATGTCAGTTCTTAATAAGAGCTATATAGGTTTGGGCTATAGATATAAGTCAGAGGTAGAGTGCTTGTCTAGCATCCTGGAGATCCTCAGTTTGATCCCTAGCACCAAATGAAACAAACAAATAAATACACAAATAAACACTGTGTAACTGATGGATTTCCTTTGTGCAAGATTTATGCTAAGAGGTGATTTCTACTAACTACCAAGCAAATCCACACATTTTTTTTTTAATTGGTGCATTGTAATCATACATCTTTGTTAGGTATTTTAATTGCACATCAGAAAAGACTACACACTGCTCTGGAAACAGAGGAAAAGATACTTCATTTCATTCTATTGTGAAATCATGGAGCTAAAATTTTTACCTTCTTATAATTAGAAGTCAGGCAACCACTATTGCATTAATTAGACTATGAGAAAGGCAGGAGGACGTCAGAACCCTCTGTGGTCCAATCCCTGTATTCCTGGACCATGATTTTCCACCTGTTCTAAACTATTCCCATATTCTCAAGTTCAAAGATACCAATTCGAAATAATGTCTATGGGCCATGGACGGTGTATTGTCATAAGGTATCTGGGGTCATTGAAAAATGAAAATATTTAAAATATGTATTATGTATCTTCAAATGGTTTAGAGTATTTAAATACAATTTCATATCTTTAAATTGTCAAATGAGCTGTAGAAATTGAGGACTGATAGGAGACCATTCAGAAGAACTTAGATAAAACCTTTTTTTTCAGTAGGGGGATTGAACCCAGGGGTATTCTACCTCTGAGCTGCACCTGTAGCCCCTTTTATTTTATTTATTAATTTTTTGAAACAGGATCCTGCTAGGTTGTTGAGAATCTTACTGGGATTACAGGTGTAAGGCACTATGCTCAGCTAAAGGTTTCTTAAATATTAAAAGTTATCCTAGGTGTGCTGGACATAGTGGGGCATACACCTGTAATCCTAGTGCTTGGGAGACTGAGAGGATTGCAGGAAGATTGCAGGTTTGAGGCCAGCCTCAGCAACTTAGCAAGACTCTTTTCAAAATAAAAATTGCCGAGTGTTTAGCTTGCAGGTAGAATGCCCTGGGTTTAATCCTCGGTATTGAAAAAAATATGCTAAGTGATTTATGAATTAGTTTGTGGAAATTAGTGACAATTTTTAAAACATAAATTATAAATCGAGATGTATAATTCCTACTGGTAATTAAGTGTATAGGTTAACTTTTAATGTTAGCATATAGTTTTAGATAGATAGATAGATAGATAGATGATAGATAAATATAAGTGAGAAATTTCATATAAATGGCATCATATAACAAAATCCTTTTATCTGCAGTTTGTTTGCTGTTTTATTAAGAAAGCTCTTGGATCTTATCAAAATGCTTTTCATTGTCTATTGAAATATTGTTTGGTTTTGTCTTTTATTCTTTAAATGTGGTATAGGATGGATAATCTGTTTATATTATTTTTTCATTTAAAAATGAGAATTTTCCTTCCTAAATGTTTTTAAGAATCTTCATGGTTAACACAATTTTATCCATGTACAAATGCATAAATACAACAAAGAAAATAATCAAAATGTTAACTTTGGTCACATTTGAATAATTTCAACTTTCCTAAGGTTAGCATGTATTAATATTAAATAAGGAGTAAAATAAGAGTTTTTCTTTAAATATGTATAATTTTGTATAATCTTCATCCTACTTGTTCAACATGGTTTCCTTCAAAGGATGAATCACTGAGAACTGGTCCCTCGAATTCTTATTTTTTTAAAAAAATTTATCTATATGTTCAATGAGAGATTATATACAATTGTTATAATAAAATATAATTAAAAACATCTGAAGCTGAATGATATTTTTAGGGATGGATATATCAGTTTATATAAATTGTTTTGGTGGGAAAAAATAACTGTGGTAGCCATTTACTAAGCACGTATCATCTACTAAATGCAAGCTCCGTGCTTTCAATTTATATATATATGTACTTATGTATATATGCATATATGCACGCATGTATATATACATACATACGCATGTATATACATATACACACATATATATACATATGCACACATGTATATATACATACACTCACGTGTATATTTACATATAGATATAGATATATACCCACATGTATTTATACATATATACCCACATATATACATAAATATGTTTCTTTCAGCACCCCATGTAATTATGGAGCTACTGCAGTCAATATCCTGTCCTCTGGTCCTCAGGGCTCACAGGTTGCTACTTAGAAAGGAGGAAGTAGTTTAATTTTTGCCCTCTTAGATTGTGCTAGGGCATTGGGATTTAAACTGATGAAGGACATATTAATGAAAAAGAATGGTTTTATTACATACATACACACAGAGTTTCACAAAAAGTTGAGAATCTAGGGGCTGGTCAGAAGAACAAGATGTATCTACCCCTTCAGGCTAAGCAAGGCAGAGTGGCTCTGGGCACTGGGCTGAGAGGCGGGTGGGCAGGTGAAGCAGGAAATGCTTGGCCAACAAGAGCGGGTCCTCCTGCACAGGAGCCTCTCAACTGATCAGTGCTCTCTGCAAGCAGCTCTTCTCCTAGTACAGAGGCATCCTGACAAGTGGAAATTTTCTTTATAAAAGGGGAAATTTATACTCTATTTTTAGCCAATTAGAGTTAAGCAGTTTTGCCTGCCTCTGCTGATTCTCAGTTGCCTTTAGCTCAAAATAGCCCATGTGCCCAAGATGGGTATTTTGGGGTAGCATATTCTTGTACTCTTCACTTCCAATTAGTTGAGCCTATTTATGCAGAATAAATTAATTTTAGTAAACGAGCTGTGATGGACTTCTTATTGAGGAGCCAAATTTAAGAAATGGGTTGATGCTGGTTAGGAAAGCCTGTTCTCAGCCTGTTCTGCTTGTCTGTACAGAGACGATGTGGATCTGTCTTCTGCTGGTGAGGCAGGCGTTCTCATTGGCTACTGTCCGCAGCAGGATGCCCTGGATGAGCTCCTGACTGGTTGGGAACATCTCCAGTATTATTGCAGCCTACGGGGGATTCCAAAGCACTGCATCCCAGAGGTAAGTATCCCTAGAGTTTCCCAGAAAAAAAGAAAAAAAGTAATTCACTGAGAAATGTTGAGGGACCACCTCTGGCCCCATTGAGAAAAATGATTTGTAGCATCAAGTAAGCTAACTAGATGACATTTTGTAATATGATTATACAGAGGGAAGTAAAATATGTCCTATTTTTAGTATATATTTAATATGTATCTGTGTGAGGAAGTCAGGTAGAAGGAGCTAAATAAAAAATAGCATAATTTGTCACTTTATCTTCCTTTCTTCTTTCCTTTCTTCCTTTTTTTCTTCCTTCTCTCCCTCCCTCCATCCTTCTTTCCCTCCTTCCTTCCTGTTCCTTTTACACTTGCTGGACTATTAATTTCTACTGAGGAACAAATATCATAAACTAGACATCTCTGGGGCTTCCAGAGGAGAGGAGAAACACAGAGTATGTTTGGGATTTGAGTTTTTGAAAGGAATGGTTTCCTGGTGGGTGGGCCTTCAAATTCCTGTCAGGGGATTCCTTTCTGAGTGGCCTCTGGAGAATATAGGAGTGGTGATCCCTGCAGCCCCCACAGGCTTCTTGGAGCACTGTGTGAGAGAGGGGGGAGAGTCAGGCAACATTGGGGGAGTGAGAGACAGCTCTCCTTTTCCTGACATGGTAGTGGTCAGAGAAACAGAGCATTCAGCCTTGACAGGCAGCTCAGAGGCTGTTCCAACTAGGAGCCTCCCAAACTGCAGTTGCTTAAGGCATGATTTTACCTTTCTTGTACCTCTCTGTAGAGACTCTAATGTGCTCCCTGGATTTATGGCTTCTGAATTGGATGTAGAAAAAAGTGGCTATCTTGGTCTACATTCTCACAGCTATAATCCAAAACAACCTACCACACAACTTTTTCTGCACATTTTTTGAAGATTTGGGGTTCAGTCCATGTGAGGTCAGATCAGTCCATGTGTCTGCGGATCTCAGGGAACAGCAGTGAGAAGCAGAGAGAGAGAAAGAGCAAGGACTCTGCCGTCACATCATAGGGGCCAGAATCAGAGAGAGCAAGCAAGGGGACTCAAAGACAAAAGCAGAGTCTCTAAGGCCACAACCCCAGGACCCACCTTCTCCAGCCACACCCCACCTGCCTGGGTTACCGCCTAGTAAGTCCATTACAATGGATTCACCCACGGAAGAGATTACAGTCCTCATGACTTAGTTATATCAACTCTGAACATTAATACATATGCTTTTCAGGTGACATTCTATATCTAACCATAGCAGTGGCTTATATGATATTCAATTAGAATCTGTAAGAGATGGAACATTCTAGGATTCACAGAAGACAAAACTAATAGCTCTTGCCTTCACTGGCCCATGAAAAAAAATTTCATTCTCTGTATTGTTTTTGTATTGCTTCAGCCCTTATTTCTTATTTATGCTTTGTGACTTCAAGTGAAAATAGCACAGATGTTCTTTGCCTCATCAGAGAGACCATGAACTTCTTGTCCACCTCCCGTCTTAATAAAGCAAAGATAACTGACCACTCTGCAGGGGACCTGCTTGCTGCTGTCAGACAGCTGTTGGAATCCAGCACTAATTGTTGGCTCAATCTTTAATAGGCATTTTCCCTGTCAGCTACCCCTTGTTAGTTTTTGATTAAAAAGACAGACACCTGGCAAATGTTGTAAGCCAGCCTCTTTGCTGTCTGGGGGCAAAGCAGCTATGGAAAGTCTCTCCTTAATATAATAAAGCTTGGAGCTTCCTGTCACCCAGTGTGATTGCTTTCTGATTCTCAGCCTGGTTTTATGGAACTCCTCCTCTGAAAAGTTATGTTCATAGTCAACCATTAGGAGCTGCCTGTATATCTTTTGGAAGACTGCAGCTGATTTTGCAAACAGTATTCCTACTTGCTCACTCAAGGGTTTCTAACCCATCAGCATACTTTTCCTGTTCCCAAAGGCAATATCTTCCTTCCTGGGAAATTTTCCTCTCCTATAGATTGTGAGGATATTTGAAATATAGAACAGGCATATAAATTCTGAGGTCCTTATCATAAGGTGATCAGAAGCGATTATTATAAAATAGCAAGCCGGGCGTGGTGGCGCACGCTTGTAATCCCAGCATTCGGGAGGCTGAGACCGGAGGATCCGGGTTCGCGGCCAGCCTCAGCTACCTAGTGAGGCACTCCGCAACTTAGTGAGACTCGGTTTCAAAATAAAGAATAAAAAAATAGGGCTGGGGGTATAGCTCGGAGGTAGAATGCTCCTGAGTTCAATCCCCAGTACCACCAAAAAAAAAAAAAAAAAAAAAAAAATAGCAAAAGATAATTGTTGTAATTAATACAGTCATGCACTGCATAATGATGGTTTAGGCACCCACACCTTATATATACTGGTGTTCCTACCCCATTGGAATGATCTTGGAAATCTCTCGCCTAGTGATGTCACATGCATGACTCATGTATTTTTTGTGGTGCTGGTATGAACACACCTACATGATCAGTCTTATGGAAATACAGCACCAGCAAAGATGTGCAGTACACAACACTGATAACAAACGACTACATTACTGGTTCCTGTCTTTACTACACCATTTTGTGATTACCATTATTCTAGAGTGTACTCCTACTTACTCTAAGAAGTATCCCACCAGAAACAGCTTCAGATATCTTGTGTGGCACCAGAAACAGCCTCAAACATCTTGTGTTTACCATGTCTCTTGGTTGCATCAAGAGGCCAGGTAGAATAACTGACCTATCATAAGTCTGTGGAAGTAAATAACTCTGCGGTTTGCACAATGACAAAATTTCCTAACTATTCACTTCTCTGAGACTATCCTGTCCAAAAGCAATGCATGACTGTATTTCAGTATTTATTTATTTATACTGTATTTCAGTCTTTATATGCTGGCTGTAAAATACTTAGGAACTTAGTATGCAAGAAGACTATTTCCCCTTTTACAAATAAGGAAACTAAGGTACAGAGAAGTTAGGTGGCTTAATGCAAGTCACCAAGCGAGTGTATGTCAGGGCTTTGTTTTGAAATTGGATGAACCAGCTCCAGAGAACATGGTATGGATTAAGAGGCTTCAGGGATATCTAGTGCATTCAGGGTGCTACTGGTAGAAGATGAATTCCTGGTGCTGCCAAGAGCTCAGCCTTAGTTTTTATTCCCCTGGAGTGGTCAAGGAAGAGGAAACCATACCAGGGTACTGCATGATTCCTCTAACCTTGAGCTCTTCGGGCTCATGTCAAGCTCAGGTATGGACCTCTCCTCTGAGCCTTTGGGCCGAGTTCACATCAGAGATATTTTTCCAACCCATCTGCTCCTCATGTTGGCTCTTCTCCAAGCTTCCATCATTATTCATGGTAGCATGGGCAGCCACCCTTGTGCCTTCTATGATTGGAGGAGACCCTCCTGTGCTTGTTGGGAAGTCCTTCCCTGCTCAGTGTCACAACCTCCTCCTGCTTTCCTTCCACCTCTGAGCCCAGCCCTTGCATTGAGCTTGATCTCTGCTCCCGGGTCCCCATCAGCCCACCTATGCCCCAGCTTGCTTGTCATTCCTATGTACAGCCATGCCTCATACTCTTGCAAACCTCCACAGGTTCAATTAGGCAACAAAAAGATTCCTCTTTATTTGGCATGAATTTAGGTCCCACAGGTTGATCAAATGATTTCTGATTTTCTCCATCATTTACACAGTCTTAACATATTCAAGTCTGGATTCGATTAACCTGGTAAAGAATTTTATATCAAGTTACAACCGAATGTTTCAGGAGAAAGGGATTACCCTGTCTGAGATTCTAAAGCATGTAAAAAAAAAAAAAAGAGTATGGGAGTGGGTAATTTCAGGGATATTGTCAAACCTAAACAACCAGACAGCAGCTCTAACTTGGGAAGAGATCTAAAGAATTTTCCATTTTGATTCCCCCTGGGTTAGAAGAAGTGGGGTCCTTCCCAATCTTAGTTTTGCTAATGTGTGCAAATGCTTACCAGGTAACACTCCTACTGTGTGCTGTTCCCCAGCATCTTCTCTATAGACATGGGTTTTACCTTGAAATTTTTCCATCAACACTCAGTTTGGGAAGGAGCTAGACGTTACCAGACAGCAGGAAAGGGAACGGGTAGGTCATGGTAAAGGGAGAGTCAGAATATAAGAATATCCATCTGAAATCCTTTTCCCCACTTTGCTTGTTTTAATGTAGACAATTTTACTGTGGCCATATTGGGGGCTAGTGGAAAACCTTTGGCTTTGGAATGCAGTGACTTTCTGGTCCATCTATTTGGGTTCCAATGATAAAATTCCTACTCTGTGGCAATGCTATGAGGCCTGAGGAACATGAAGACAAATGGATACAAATCTCTTGCCTTAAGCATAAAACAATTTCTAGAACATTCTTGGAGGAGAATAACAGAGATTTTGCAACTGATGACATTTTGTTCCTTTGGGAGAGTGAGAGACTTTAACCTCTGGTGTTTGGAGGCGTGGGTAGCGTTTTGCTGGCCTAGCCTGCTGGAACGTTATGTGTGTCATTATTTTGATAGTGGTGCTGAGTGCAGAAATGATGGCAACAAAATACTTATTAGGCCATTTTCAGTTATTTTCTGAAAATGTGACATTCAGAGAGCATTAGATCAAACTGATGCATGTGCTCCTGTATATTCTGGAATCTTTCCTGTGGTGAACAGATTCAGGGGTTGTAGGCTGCACCATTTAGCTTTTTGTGAAATTGGGAAAACATGGCATACATTTCCTGGTTTTATAAAGATTAGCTATAGTAGTTTGGCAAATTTATGCAAATTCCTTTCTCATTCCAAGGTACATTTCTACAGAACCAGATGTTCTTATTATATAATTTCATTTCTTCATCAACTTTTATTTATTGTGTATCTTTGAGTAAAATGTATGTGAATAAAATAAAAATTTCTAATCACATACATTACATTTTTCATTTTTTTGGTAATTTTATGGGTCAAAAATATTACTTCCCCAATTTGTTATTGTCGCTAGCCTCACAACTGTGAGTATTTGCTTTTTCCAAATACTAGCAGTGTCTACAATGCTCCTAGGTCTTTTTATGGGGATAGATGCCTCTGTCCAGAAAGTTTCCTTCCCTCATCTCTCATATGAAGGTTTACCCAGGATGAGTGTTACACTTTTTGGTAATTCCTCTCTGAAGAAAAATTTGGTGAATCTACGTTAACATCTCTATTTCCTTTCTAATTCCTGAAATGCCATGCATCATTCTCTTCATTCATATAATACTTCATTAATATTGTTTTTGCTCGTTTTGAATAAAATATTTTGCTTGAACATTTTATCCATTTAAATACATTTTTTATCCAATTTATGTTAATTGAAAAAAATTGAACCAAATGGGACCAGGAAAAAAGATGGTTCATAAAAAAGAAATCTGGGGGAAATGGCAGCTCTTTTCAGAAAGAACGTGTGATTAGCTTTGAGATGGTTTTCTTCTGCAGATATCAGGAGATTCAGGATTCCATCTCTATGAATCTTTTGGGCCTTGACGTCTTATGTTTCCTTGACTCATACTATTTCACCATAAGACCAGTCCTTGGGCCTCTTAGTTCACTTTGCATATTATTTTAAGGCTGCACAAATAAAATAATAGCATAATTTATTTGGAAGATTATATAGGGAAGTCAGAATATCTCCCCAATACTTTTAGAGGTTTTAAGCATCTCATCAGGATCATTTTATTATTATTATTATCCCAATTTTTATACAACTGTGAAAAATATATGCATATTAGGTTAAATCTATGTTTTATTTAGGTATTTAAGAAACATACAATTATTAACTCACCTTCATATTCCTATAGACTTTTTCCTTCTTCTCCTAAATTTGAATCAAGATTTACTCTTGGCTCGTGTAGTTGTATGATAATATGTTTTATTTTCATTGGTGCATTGTAATAATACATCTTGAGGAAGTTCAGGGTGATAGAAGCATACATGCAGAGGGCACCCAATGAGCCCTCCCCCAGCTCCTGCCCTATTCCCTCTCCCACTCTATCCCTCCCCTCCTTCCAGTACTCAGCATGGTGATTGGCTTTGATAAGTTTGGGACAATGTCTAAAAGACAAATTCACATTAAATACCCCTACACTGCAGAAGAACTGCAAAAAGTTTAAATGATGCAGAGTTGGAAACAAAGACATTGCCCAATTTGGACCCCAGCACAAGGAGACAGGACTGGAAACAATCACAGTGGAGAGTGCTAATGTAAGTGTGTAGAGACACATCTGATACCCAGAAGAGGCTCATCGCTTATGCTAAGTAGAGACAAGGACAGGAACAGGGCTTTCAAGGGTGTGTGAAAAGATGGTGGTTGGAAGGGAGAGGAAGCAGGAAAACTGTAAGAACGAGACTCCTGCAGGTCTAAGTGGCTGAGGGTGCAAGTTTTGGTGCAGGAGTCCCTGTCCTCATGATTTGATAAAATGGTTCCCAGAGGTTGTGAATGAGAGATACTTTCCTACCTTTTCTTCACCTCTGGTTACTTTATAAACCAAACCATGAGTGTAAGAACTCTGTCATTAGTTTAATGTGAAACAGATTGTGCGTGTGTGTGTGTGTGTGTGTGTGTGTGTGTGTGTGTGTGTGTGTTAACAATATGAAAATTCCCTCCTTCAATTCTCTCCTCCCTGGAGGTTTAGACACCTCACTGTCTTAGTTTAAGCCATTTCCAGCACATTCTCTGTTATTTTGGACTCACCTTCCTCTCACTTTTATTCTTCTAGACTCAGTCTTGATTCCATGTTTCTTTTTTAATATGTTTGGTTTTGGTACTAGCGATTGAATGCAGGGTGTTAGCCATATCTATCTATCTATCTATCTATCTATCTATCTATCTATCTATCTATCTATCATCTATCTATATTTTGAAACAGGGTATTGTTAAGTTTCTGCGGCTGACGTCAAACCTGCAGTCCTCTGTCTCAGCCTCCTAAGTGCTGGGGTTACAGATGTGTGCTACCATGCCTGGCTTGATTCCATGTTTCTTGTCATCTGCTCTCTGAGCTCCAGACCCAAGTGTTCTGGGGATCAGCTAGGTGTCTGCGGACACAGAAGAGTCCCCTGTGTTCTTTCTCAGTTTCTCCCTGTGTTGCAAAGGGGAGCAACCCAGGAGATGTAGTTGATGGTCCGTGTGAGAAGTGGGCAGGGTAGTGGGAAGAAAAAGCATGAATCATGGCTGGGACCTGGTGTCTGTGGGCACCATGGTGAATGGTGGTGTGTTCACAGACGGCCTCTCTTCCAGGTGGCTGGGGAACTCGTGAGGCGCTTACACCTGGAAGCTCATGCAGGGAAGCCTGTGGCCACCTACAGTGGGGGGACCAAGCGGAAACTGTCCACAGCCCTGGCCCTGGTGGGGAAACCAGACATTCTTTTATTGGTGAGTAGTGGAAAAACCAGGCATGTGTCAATGTTTTGAAATAAGACACACATCGCATGTATGCTTGTAAACTCATTGTAACCCTGAAAGTAACTTCCGAACTTGCAAAACAGAGTCTACAAACAAATAAACTTCTGCCCTAGTCAGTATTTCCCAAACAGTATGTAAAATATCACTGGAATTTTATAGAAATAAGATATATATCTTGTGGTAGATTCACTTATATTTGGCAAACTAAAGATTCAATTAAAAATTTAACATTAAAACTGTGTTCAAAAAGAATATTAGACTTATCCTCTAATCGGAAAACCACTGTATGTCTTTTTTCTACACATGCTTGTAAGCTTTCTTCTACCTGCAGATATATGTTTGTCCCATCTATAATGACACATGTCCATTGTGAATCATGAGGACTGGTGTCAGGGTTTGCTGTGGTCTGGATGGGTGTCTCCCAAGCCCGTGTGTGAAAGGCTTGGTGCATTGGTGCTATTGGTAGGTGGTAGAACCTTTAAAAAGCAGAATCTAGTGGTAGGTCTTTATGTTATTGGGGGCATGCCCCAGAAGGGAGAGTAAGACCCTGGCCTCTTCTCCTTCCTTTGTTTTGTTTCCTGGCCATGCAGTGATAGGTGTTGATCTACCACACTCCAACCATTGTTACTGCCTTGCTGTAGACCCAAGAGCAATGGGACCAATCAGTCATGGACTAGAACCTCCAAGACTGTTACGACTTGATTATCTCAAATATTTGTTATAGTGATGGAAAGCTGGCTAAGACAGGTGTGCAGGATTCATGTGGAAGGGAGGGAAGGGAATTCCAGCAAAGGTGTGGGTCATGAACAACCGGCTGAGACGAGGCATCCTTCAGTCTACCTGGGAAGTGCATTCAACTCCATTTAGCTGGATCAAAGCATCGGTTGGAGGTGATGACTGTCAAGAAATAGAGTCAGCTTCCTTGCATTAAAACATGGCTTAACTAGCCTGGCACAGTGGCACATGTCTGTAATCCCAGTACTTGGGAGGCTGAGACAGGGGAATCACAGGTTCAAGGACAGTTTGAGGTAACTTAGCAAGACCCTATTTGACATCCTAATGCACATGATGTACTTTCACAAATATATCAAAGTCAACCACTAAACTGAACTTGAGAAGGAGGGAGGGCGAGGGAGTGGGGTGGGAATTGGGGAAGGGGTTAAATGAGAAATGTGTGCATATATGCCTTTATCAGCTTGTACCTAACAAAGATATATGATTACAATGCACTGATTAATATAAAAAATAAAAATAAATAAATAAATAAAATGAAAAAAATAAAAAAGGAAAAGGGCTAGGGTTGTAGCTTGTAAGTACAGTGCCCCTGGATTCAATCCCCAATTACCCCCCCCCACACACACACAAAGAGCTTAACTATTCCTAATGCCATTCAAGCAATAAGTAGAATATTGTTCTTATGCTATAGACTGAATTCTAATCACTGCACCCCAAAGCAGATTCTTTTGTCTGTTATTGTTTGCCAAATGAAAATAGGATTTTCATTTGGAGGTGTTGATGGCAGCTCAGAAGGCCCATGCTGGAAAATACAGTCTTGCCAGGTATTGGTTGTCCATTGCTAGCTCACCTGAATGTTCTGTTTACTTGCTCTAAGTTTGCTTTTGACAGGTACAAAATCAGGGACTATTGCGTCATCTCATATTCTGGGATCTGATAACACAAACTAACCTTGGCACCTGTCACCATTCTGCAGGTCACAAATTACATTGTTCTCTCAAGGTGGGGCCAGCTGTCCAAGGAGTTCACAGGACACGTCCTCCTCCAGTGGACAGCCCCTGGCTCAGCCCAGTGCAGCTGCACCCGCTCTGTTGGTGAAACGGCTGCTCTCTAGAGCTATGCCTTCGGCTCAGCACTGACCCAGGGTTTCTCTTCCATAAATCCTTGGTCTCATTCACTCCCCTTGGGTGCCCAGGACTCTGGAATAGTGGGCAGATGTGGACTCTGGAATCTGAGGAGACAAGTTTAGATTTTGTTCCTGCAACTCCATGGCATATAGCCTTGCATGTTCTCAGCTTGTATTCTCCTTGTCTGACAATGGTCCTGATAACTGCATCTTTCTCATGGAACCATTGGAAACAGTGAATGAAGTAATCTGCATTAAGCATGTGGCCAGTGCCTTGTGCATAAGAAACTATAATAAGTTTCTGACTGTGTTGAAGCTGACTGTTAGAACTGCAGGTTCAAACAATGCCTTTGAAATTCTCCATCGAGAGACAGATGGGACTTTCAGAGCAGATACCATGGTGGAAATCAGGAGAATTTTAAATCACACTCAGCCCTCTTCTTGAACAGGATTATACATTTTATTTATTTATTTTTATAAGTAGTGCACATATATCTCTTGATTTGCAGAAAAGACCAGGTTTTTGTTTTTCCTGTTCAGTACCATTCCCTTCTTCCTTTCCTCTTCCCCCGTTTGGGGGAAACTGATGACCCAAAGCTCTTAAGCAAAACATGTTTAGCTCTCCCTGACTACAGAGAGCAACAAAATGCATCATACATTTGGGCAAGATTTCTCTCCAAAGTGGTTCAAATAATGAGTGCTTCGGAGAGTATTGAAGGAGAAAGCTTCAGGTTCCAAGAAATTTCAATTTATTTGATGTTGCTAAGTGAAAGAAACCTTTTTCTACTATCATACATCTTTCTAGGGGATATTTTTCTGCAAGTTTATGGTGGTTGAAGATTTATTTTAAAAACATCAAGCTTGCCTTACCTATGCAGATCATGAAGGGAAACCAGGCCTATATAAAAACATAACCCAACTTCTCCTCTAGTTTTTTTTTGAAGCATAAATGACAAATAAAACTTGCATATACCTGCAAGTACACAGCATGATGTTTTGATACACACACATACACATATATATAAACCAGTCACCATGATTCATATATATATATGAGTCAGTCTTTCAGCATGTTGGTAAAGACATTTAAGATCTATCTACTCAGCAAATTTTAAATTTTAAGAATACAATATCATATTGTTAACTATAGTCCCCATCAGTTTGTATCTGGTGCCGTAGCAGCGTATCACAGGCTGGCTAGCGAATGAGGAAGAGACATTTATTTCTCACGGTTCAGGAGGTCAGAAGCCCAGATCAGGGTGGGCCAGAGGCTTCCCATCGCAGTTGCCCGAAACGCTGGCTTGCGTGCCCTCTCCCAGTCCTGCAGAGCTGTGCAGTGTGTGTGGCCCTTGCAGTGTCCTCTGAGGGGATTCCTTCAGGGAGCCACTAAGTAAAGGGGGCAGTGAGGCACACAGAGTGCGTGTGTACTGTGTCCCAGTGCAAAGGGGTCCCTGGGGAGGCCTCCCCGTGGCTCATGAGCAGGCCTCCTGGTGGCCTTCACACACAGTGCTCATATGGTCCATGCCTCTGTTCTCTGCTTCCAGCCTCTCCCAACATCTGAGCGGTGCCAGCTGCCTCAGTAGTTTAGGTGAGAAGAGAAAGCGGTGGCCTCCTGAGTAGCCTCCCTCACAACATGCTCTCATTCCATCCTCTTGCCCTTGTGTGCAGAGTGCCACCAAGCCACCCGAGAGGTGCCTGTGAGAGCCAGGCAGGGGTTTCCTCAGCCAGCCTCGGCTGCATGCGGTAGTGCGGATTTCCCATGCATGCCCCCAATGCCCATCTCTGTGTGTTTCCTTCCCTTCAGGATGAGCCCAGCTCTGGAATGGATCCCTGCTCTAAGCGGTACCTGTGGCAAACAATAACAAAGGAGGTTCGGGAAGGCTCTGCGGCAGTGCTGACCTCCCACAGGTGAGCTGTACCCACTCTCAGGCTGTTTCCTGAGCAGGATGAGGAGCAGCCAACGGCTAAGGAGAGCATCCAGAGCTACCCAGAGCTACACACAGAAGTTCCTTCTTGTCGCACCATGAAGGAGATGCGGCTTAGTCCCCATTGTGTAGACTGGGGAGGCAGAGAGAGATCACATAACATAATCAAGGTCACATGAGCAGGTGGAACTTGAAGCTGGTGCTTGGTATCAATAGACCATGCCCTTGCCTAGTCCACTGCTACTACTCAGGGATGAGTGCTACACTAGCTCACTTGGTGAGCTCCTTGGTATCTGAGGCCTTGTATCCCAGGAGGTACAATGATCTGAAATGAAAACTTCACATGTCACTGAATCTAGTCTAATATTCTCCTCATTACAAAATTAGTTTTATAATTAGAATTCTCAGCCATGGGCTCTTGTTAGCTTTATGATACACTGTCTAGGTCACACAATGATGCAAATGCAGATTTCATAAAACCAGGCCATTGGGAGTGAATGATATGATTTGGTTAATAAAAATCCTGGTGATGTAAGGGAGATATAAGGGAGATCAGAACTTACATGTAGACTTGTTTTCTCCCCATGATTAAGTACAATATGCTGTGACTAAGTTACTAAAAACTAAGATATGAGATTTTACCATACTTTTCTCCATTCAAAATCCCAAACTTAAGCCGGGCGTGGTGGCACACGCTTGTAATCCCAGCATTCGGGAGGCTGAGACCGGAGGATCCGGGTTCGCGGCCAGCCTCAGCTACCTAGTGAGGCCCTCCGCAACTTAGTGAGACTCGGTTTCAAAATAAAGAGTAAAAAAATAGGGCTGGGGGTGTAGCTTGGAGGTAGAATGCCTCTGAGTTCAATCCCCTGTACCACAAAAAAAAAAAAAAAAAAAAAAAAATCCCAAACTTAGAAAACCATTGATCAGTGTTCTGTTTCTATTAATTTGTCTTTTATGGATATTTTATGTTAATAGGATTATATGTTTTGTCTCTTGTATCTGACTTCCCCTACTTATAATGTTTCTGCAGCTTATCCAGGCTGTAGCATGTATCAGTGATTCACTCATTTTCACTGTCGAATAGCACACCCTTGTAAAGTTAGACGACTTGATTTATTGATGAATAAATAATTAATTGACAAATAGTTGGATTCTTTTCAGTTTGGGGCTATTATGAACAACGTTCTATGAAGAGCTTTTGTGTGTATAGATAATTTTTTTTTTTTTTTTTTTTACTTTCTTTGGATGGATTCCTAGAAGTGGTAGTATAGGGGTTGTTTGGTAAATTATACTGACTAATGGTATTAAGGAATGTTTCACATGCTTGTCGGCTGTTCATATTCAGTTTTAGTAAAATATCTATTAACAGTTTTCTCCATTTTTTAAAAGAGGTTTTAAAGAACAACTTTAGGTTCATAGCAGAGTTGAGAGGAAGGTACAAAGATTTCCTTTATGCCCCCCCCCATGCACAGCTTCCCCATTTATCAACACACCCCACCATTTGCTGCAATTAATTTACCTCTATTGACACATTACAATCACCCCAAATCCACAGTGTATATTAGACTTCAGACTTCATTGTTGGTGTTGGACATTTTATGGATTTAGAAAAACACATGATGTCATCTGTTATACCATCGTACAGGATGATTTCATTTCCCTAACGATTCCCTGTGCTTCACCTGTCCACCCTTCTTCCTGCTTAATTTACCCTGCCAGAGTAAAATATTTTCTAGATTGCCATATAGTTGCAATTATACAGTATGTAGCCTTTTGAGGTTGGCTTTGTTTATCATTACGATTTCCCCATGTCATTTCATGGTTTATAGCACATTTCCTTTAAACACTGAATAAAATTCTGTATCTGTATGTCCCACAATTTATTTATGCATTCACATACTGAAGGATACCTTGACTGCTTCCAAATTTGGCAATTATGAGTAAAGCTGTTGTAAACATCCATGTGCAGGTTTTTGCATGGATATTTTTTCAGCTCTTTTGGGTAAATACCAAGGAGTATGATTGTTGGATCACTTGATGAGAATATGTATGGTTTTGTAAAAATTCCCACTTTAAGTGTGTTTTATGTCTGCTTATTTTTTTTTTACTTGTAAGATGTTCATTCTGTCATCTATCTATCTCATTATCAGATGTTATTATATTTTGGATACTAGTCCATTATTGGATACATAATTTGCAAATGTCTTCTCTGTCTTTGGAAGAATATTCATTTTGAAAAATTTTGATTATGTCTAACTAATCAATTTCTTTTTATCATTTATGCTTTGGGTATTATACCTGAGAATCCTTTGCTCTCAATTTATGAGAATATTTTTTCTACCCTGGGTACTCCATTAAAGAATTCTTTGCTGTCAAGTCCTGATTTCTCCTAACTTTTATGCTAAAAATTTTAGGATTTTAGTTCTTAAAAATATTTGATATATTTTGAGCTAATTGTGTGTAATAAGATGAAAGGGTCTAAACCCACTTTCATGCATGTGGATATATAGTTGTTCTAGCACTATTTTTTGAAAAGACTTTCTTTTTCAAATAATATTTATATTTATACCAACATTTTACTAGTATTATTTTATGTTCCAGTAATATTCATTTATAACAATTTTCCATTTTTAAAATATCCATTCATTTTTATGCCTCCTTATTTTGATTCAAGAGTTCATTTATGCCTGCTAGTAAAGGCTTCCTATTTCCATAAGACATTCACATTTTTTTTTTTTTTCACATTTTTTAAGGTCAGTCTTATTTATTTTTTACTTTTGTAATATGGGTGAATGGTTCTCTCCTAGATTTTTTATTACTGTTCCTCCTGGTACATACAAATCCTAGTAATTTTTTTTACATTGTGTAATTGGCTACCTATACAAAATCATATGATTTTGGAAATCATTGTATTTGGTTTCCATGAGATTTCTATACAAACCTCACATCATTCGTAGTCATGGTGGTTTTGCCTACACTTATTTTCAAGCTTGAATCGGCTCACTTTGTGTTTCTTTCCCCTTTCCCCCAGCATGGAAGAGTGTGAAGCTCTTTGCACCAGGCTAGCCATAATGGTGGACGGCAGCTTCCGGTGTCTCGGCTCCCCTCAGCACATTAGGAACAGGTACACCACTTAATTGTTTCCTGTGAAATCAACAGCATGGTCTGCTCTTGTAACTGGAGGCACATCAAAGACAGGTTGGTCCAATCAGTTACCTCCTCGCCTACAGCCAGAGATGAAAAGCGAAGGGTTGTGTTTAAAACCATAGTTACAAGCTAAAAGCACAGCGATTCCCAGATGCTTCCCAAAGATGTTTTGCTGTCTTCTTCTCAGGAGGACACTGTGCCCTGGTCATAGTGACATGGTAGGGCTGAGCAATGGAAGGGAAGGACTGGAAGGGGCCTCCTTATGCACAAAGTGCCCATGGCAGGGTCGCCTCTCCATGTAGCCCTCGTCCACAGTGGATCACAACTCCTGGTTCACCAAACACTGGGCTTTAAAATAGACCTTGTCAGTTTCAGAGGGAAAAAGCAGATCGCTTCAGTTACTTTTCATTTGGGCTAATGAAAGATTAGAGATTTTTCTTCCTCTTCTCAGTAATCCTCTAGATTTCTCCCTGCATAATGATGTCTTCATGTCTTTCTTCTATTTACTCTTTAGAAGATTCATGATTTTGTTATCAATTTCCATAAGTATTTTTTATGTCCTGGTGTCACTTATTTTTGGAGTTGCCTGGATGGTTTTCTAATTCCCTTTCATTTGTTGTTTAACCATAGTTTTTTTTGTTGTCGTTGTTGTTTTTTAAGAGACTGATTAGTCATTTATGTTGATAAATCTCTTTTCACTTTCATTTATTGGATGTTTTTAAGGTTAGACTTCTTAAGCGGAAATATGGGAGTCATGTATGTAAAGTTTAAACATTTTTATTTTATGGAGAAAGTATTTAATACCTTGGATTGAGAGGACATAGTAGGGAGTGGGCATCAAGTTCCAGGGGCTCAGTGTTGACTCTGAGGGGATGCTCAGTTTCACTACTGCTTGCTATTTAGAGTCAATCTCTTGTCAGATGAACCTTCTAGAAAGCATTCTCTGTATGTTCCCTGTTCATCTTTAAAAGGCATCATCAAAAGAAAAATAATACTTCACACTCCATAACCTTTATGAATGCCTGCATAAAGTTTTATAGTCTGCTCCTGATTGTTGAGTGATTTATGTCTGAGGTAAGCTCTTTGCTGTCAGCTGGCTTTGCTAAACTTGGCCATAGGAACCCGCAGGCTGAGCACATGGGAAGAATTATCCCCTGGCTGGAGCGATCTCCAGTCTCAATAATCTCTTCCCATTTCTGAATTTTGGTTCTAATTATGTGATCTATAGGGTGAGGATTAGCTCTTTGTGGAGATGAGCTGAAGAACTATATTTAGTAAGAACTGGATATTGGTTTATTTTCTAAAACACCAAACTTAATACAGAACATAATGTAGATTTGTGTAATAATCCTTGCGAGGGAATCTGAGCTAGAACTAACCCCATGGAAGCGCAGGTGAATGAGCACAAGTTTAAAAACAGGAAGCCGACAGCAGCCACTAGGCTTAGAGCTGAGATGTCTAGAGGGGGAACTGGAGGAGCCAAGACGGCCTTGCAATTAGAGGGAACTTGAAACAAGCAAAGATCCAGGGTTATCCATTGGCCAGAGGGTCTAGGAGATGAGTCAGAAGAAAGCAAAGGTCTGACCAGGACAGTGAGGAGCTTGGCCTTCTGGACGATTGGAAGCCCTCACACTTCAGTACCGTTCTAGGCAAAGCTGACTGTGGTGACATCCCAGAGCCGGCAGGATCCTGAGGCTCCCACCTGGAGCTGCGGTCCACAAGCACAGAGCCACAGAGCGGCCAGCAGCTGTCTTTTAGGTTGGGCCAGAAAAAAAAGAGGGACAGGGTGTATACGATGAGAAAAACAAAGAGCACCAATATTTTGCCCCAGGTAATTAGGGGTGTGTTCCCAAATCCTCCTTGTTGTCATAACAAGCTGATCCTGGGAGCCCTGGCAGCTGCCTCTGCACATTTTTCTTTTTCTATTTTCTTATCCCTCCATCCCTCCCTCTTTCCTTTCTTTCCTCCTCCTCCTCCTCTTCCTCCTCCTTCTTCTTCTTTTCTCTCCCCTTTCCCTCTCCCTCTTCCTCTCCCTCTCCCTCTCCCTCTCCCTCTCCTTCTCCCTGTCTCTCCCCTCTCCTCTCTCCTCTCTCCTTCTCCCCTTCCCTCTGTCTCTCTCCTCTCCCTTCTCCCCCACTTTCTCCTCTTCTCTATTCTCCCTTCTTTCCCTCTCCCTCCCTCTCCTTTCTCTCCCCTTTCTTCTCTCTCTCTCCTCTCTCTCTTGATGCTGCAGATAGAACCCACACCGTTGTGCAGGCTACTCAAGCCCTGAACCTCTGAGCACACCTGTCCTGGTAGCTGTCCTTGATTGTGGCTGATTCCCAGCCTGTCCCTAGAGAGGCAGTATCAGCTCCTACTGCATTTTTCTTTCCCTGCCCTCCAAACTGACTTAAGCAGGAGGCTGAGGACTGAACACAGTCCTCACAGGACAGGAAGACAGAGCCTGCTTCTGAAGCCCAGAGTTTACAGCCTGAAATGTTCCCACTAGTTTCTGATTGGGGGAGGAGGATAAAAGCTGATTATTTGTAAGTGAAACAATGTTTTGAAATCCTTAAGAATATTTTCATTTGATTAAGTTGTCAAACATGAAAACTTTGGAATGAAGAATTAAATGGAATACATTTCAAAGGCTATCTTCATAGATGTTTTATTTGGCCATTTAACTTAAAACATAAAGTCACTTGGAAGGATTTATTTTTTGGTGGATTTTCTTTTAAACAATGAAAGGAAGGATAACAGTGTTTGAGCTCACAGGTTATAACTGTCTGAGTGGTTGCAAATCAGCTTGTCACCTTCTGTAACACCTGGTTTCCTTGTGGCAACTTTGATTTACTACTCCTATAAAACAATGCTATAAACATAAAAGCTTAGATTGGGATTACATCACCAAATAATAAACCAGTCTATTTAAAAATGAAATAGATAATTCAGTGTGTTTATGTCACTCTCAGAACCATCAAGGAGTCTATACCTAAGCAATGTGACAATTTCCACCATAACGCCAACTGTGGAGTTCTGTGCTGCTGAATTATATTTCCTGCATTTTGCTTGTTTCAAAGCATCATATAATTCAATTGATACTCCTATCCTTCAAATTAATTCTGTTTTCTCCATGTAGTTTTATGAGGGGAGCAACATGAACTCAGCTTCATATACTCAGCACAGTTCACCCCAACTGATACTTGTAATGGATCATCTAATTGGTTTTCCCAACATCATGTTGCATGAACAAAATTAATGTTGTGCTAAAGTAGTAAACTGGGAGGAGATTTTGATTCTCCTGCCCTTCTCCTGCTGGGTATTTCAGTTGGATGTCTCTGGTCTGGGAAATTTAGACCATGAGCAGTATCACTGGGGCTGTCACTTCTCCAAAGGGAAGCATTCTGCTTTCATTTTCTAGTATTTTTTCATTAAAATAAGCAGATGAAGCTGGGTGTGGTGGTGCACGCTTGTCATCCAGTACTTGGGAGGCTGAGACCGGAGGATCTAGGTTCGCGGCCAGCCTCAGCTACTTAGTGAGGCACTCCGCAACATAGTGAGACCCTGTTTCAAAATTAAAAAAAACAAAAAATAGGGCTGGGGGGTGTAGCTCGGAGATAGAATGTCCCTGGGTTCAATCCCCAATACCTCAATAAATAAATAAATAAATTAATTAATTAATTAAGCGGAGGATATGTGCATGTATGCCTCTCTACCATCTGGTACCTCATTAAGATGTATGATTACATTGTACCAATAAATTTTAAAAAATATATAAAAAATAAAATAAGCAGACTGCTTCTCACCTGTAGCAAGGATGAGAAATAAGAATGGTGGAGACTGCTTCCATTTTAAATGGATGAGGATTTTTATTGGAGACTCCAGCTTGCCTCAGGATCCCTAGGCATTCACTCATCCTTTATTAGAGATGATGGAGGTGTGATTCCTGATCCCCCAAAACGTCATGATGTAGTGTCAGACAGACACAAGCCAGTGATGCACCTTGGCTTAAGTCGGCAAGTGCAGCTGAATGCACAGTACCAGGACTGAGGGGTGAACGAGGCAGGGACTTTCTAGGAACTGGGTAGACATCAATAAAACAACAAGCAGCCGGGTGTGGTGGCGCACGCTTGTAATCCCAGCATTCGGGAGGCTGAGACCGGAGGATCCGGGTTCACGGCCAGCCTCAGCTACCTAGTGAGGCACTCCGCAACTTAGTGAGACTCGGTTTCAAAATAAAGAATAAAAAATAGGGCTGGGGGTATAGCTCGGAGGTAGAATGCCCCTGAGTTCAATCCCCAGTACTGCCAAAACCCCCCCCCAAAAAAACAACAAGCAAAAAAGACCAGGGGGTCAGAGGGGGCTTCAAAGCAAGGAGATGGGGACTAGGAAGAGGAAGGATGCAGGCCCAGTGATTGAGGGCAGGCCTACACAAGGAGGCTTTCCAACCTAGGGTATGCGCTAGCTGCAGATGTGCTAGATAGGGACACAAGAGAAAACCAGGGAGGCCACATTTAGCAGCTGCTCAACTGTAAATGGGGCGGAGGTTGGGCACTGAGTCCTTCATTGCAAGATAGTTTTGCATCCACTCCCAAAGTGGGAGATTATCATTCTAGAGTCAAGAACGATGGGGAACAGGCAGAAGCAAGGAAGAGAGAAAAACCTTTTCAACACTGTTTTTGTTGTCTAGCTGGAAGTTAAATAAGACAAATTAAAGTCAGCTGCCCACGGGGCATGCAGAGGAGGCAGCATTGGTGCCGGAGGCACCCCAGAGAAAAGCATCAGCCAGCTTTACAACTGCCTGGCCTGGGACTTGGGGAAAGCAGGAGGATTTGGGTTGAGGAGAGGGAAAGATGACCATGTCTCTAGAGGAATGGTGCCATTGGAGGGGCTGTGAGAGCCAGGAGGACTCTCAGCGGGGGGCTGGCTTGCTGGAGGCGCTGCGGGGCTGTGGGATGGCTCACAGTGCAGGCAGTCGGGATTCTGCCTGTTGCTGCAGCAGGTGAGGACCTTGCCTCTTGAGGAGGGACATGGGGAGGGACGCTGCCTGGACCTCTGCTGAGGAACTGAAGTCAGGCAGGCCGAGCTCGCATGCATGGGGATGCAACTATTTTAATCATTACTCAGGTTGTTCCCCCAATGTTTTCTATGTGTTGACTCATTTATTCTGCACCACATAACTGGATAGTATTTTGCCCACTTAATCACAGAGAAACAGATCTAAAGAACCTAGGTGCTGGCTCAGAACACAAAGTTCCTGTTGAAAGAAGCAGATTTGCAACTTGAGTTCTTGACTCTACATTCCTTAGTCTTCCGATTTCACTATTGTTGTCTCAGTTGACTTGGCCTGCACTGATTACAGAACAAATCTCTGCTTCAGCTGATGTCTTGGGTCCTCGGATGAAAACCACCAGACTGTTGAATCTGTTTCTGGCCCTATTTGCTGAGACAACAGGCTATCTTCTTTCATTTATTTATTATTTATTTATTTATTTGTAGTACTGGGGATTGAACCCAGGGACATTCTACCTCTCAGCTACACTCCCAGTCCTGTTTTTGTTCTTTATTTTGAAACAGGGTCTTAGTCGTGGAGGACCTCACTAAGTAGCTGAGACTGGCTGTGAACCCGGATCCTCCGGTCTCAGCCTCCAAAGTACTGGGATTACAAGTGTGCACCACCATCTGGCTGGCTACCTTTTTTCAAAAACATGGGCACAGTCCTCTTTGAAAGCCAGTGTGGTTTGATGAAATAGATGAGATTAAAGTCCAATCTTTACACACTACTTGTATGACTTTGAGAAAGTTAATGACATCCTGGAGTGGTATTTTTGTTTTCCTTCAGTGGAGAAATAATCTACATTTCATAGTATTTTGAAAAGAAATGGAGGACTACACCAGTCATATTCCTTCCGTAGCTGTAAAGGTCTTCCCCAAGAAAAGTGGGATCTTGTTCCCTCCATTCTCTTCTCAACCCTCTCCCATCAGAGGGGTTGCCAGTGTCTACTCCACCCATTCATAAAAGCAGAAGAACTCTGGATATTAGCTGGCAATAAGGCTGCCTGAAAGTGAGACTGCGTTTCCCGGTTTGCCCCACAGCTTCCTGTGGTGGAAGGGAAACAGGAAGAGGAGCTGTCTGCAACTGAAGGCTTTTAGACTCAGAGGGAGGAGCTCACAGTTTTCTCCTTCCTTCCTTCCTTCCTTCCTTCCTTCCTTCCTTCCTTCCTTCCTTCCTTCCTTCCTTCCTTCCTTCCTTCCTTCCTTCCTTCCTTGCATAGGTGATTATTACTCACGAAGCATTCTGATTCCAGATGTTAAACTTGCTAACACTCCTGCTTTTTTTTTCTTTGAGTTATTTGCTACTCATACAGAAATCTTAGTAAGACTAACTCTCCCTTCAACATGTTAAATATAGTTTTCCTTTATTTACCTGTTATTTGTACCTCTGTCCAATAGACTAGAAACACTTTGAGGATAGACCTTTGTTTTCTTTTACTTTTGTATCCTTAACATTTGGGACAGTCTCTGGTATATCACACATACTCAAAGTGTTTGCAAACAAATGAATTAAAGTGTCAATGAATGATGTCATGCCCCGAGCATATGGCAAGCATTTGCTTAATGAAAATTCTTGCCACGGTGCTATGACCTCACTCTAAAAGAGAAACAATGAGGCTGTGGCTCTGTCCATCTTGACGAACATTGACCACTATGAATGAGAGTTGACCTCTTTGATAAGGACTTTTGTTCAAATCCCAGGTGTCTGTAGATGGGGTGAAGCCTGCTTTCTCTCAAAACAGTCTGCAGTATTCACTATTGTTTGCTGCTTCTAGGAGCAGAGCCCTATCCATACTCCATGTCTCCATTAACAGAAACTGTCAGGTGTGTAGTTCAGGACCAATTCAAGCCACATATAGCCTTGGCGATATTTTGCTGTCCTCCTCTCTGTTGGAAAGCCAGATTCACCTGGATGCACCTCATCTGCCAAGAATTAATGCACAACGTAGACAGCAAAAATCTGACACTCAGCTCTATGCTGTGGGATTGTGATTTCTGATACAGCCTAAGCACAGGGAAACTCAGTTTAGCCCCACTCCTATTAGATCAGAGCAATATTTCAGTCTGAAAACGAATGGCCTAAGCTTCTTTTAATGGTGCAGCCTTGCCATCTATGCCTATGATCTTGCCTAGAAACTTGGAAGCTCTTTTCAGAGATGATTTCTTTTGCATTTCAGGGAGATTGCTAGTGCCAGCTGCCAAATACCATTTTCCTTTCTTATTTTGTTATTTTTTGTTAGAAGCATTGTAGGTTAATACTTTGTCTCTATAATCCGCATGACTGTTCTGATTTGCATATGCAATGATTAGAAAGTTTTCCAAGCCAAACTTCACCAAAGGTAATAATAAAGACAAGTCTGATGAAAAGACCTGCTTATGAAGTGAGCTCCCAGCTCTGCCAGAGAATAAACTTGAGTGATGGTCGGAATCTGTACTGACCTATTGGGGCCTCAGAATTTTGCATTTCATAAGGAAGAATTTGTCATCTGTGGTAAGCCAGCATACAGGTCACTGTGAAGAGTAAAACAAACTTACTGATGGGCAAGTGATAATATCAAGAGATCATGATATTATCACACAGCATGAGCATGAACCATTGTGTGACCTGCTGTCCCAGGCTGGGGCTTTGAGTTCACTTGGTTGATATTGGAATTCTGCCTCTCATTCCCTTTGAGTTGGATGAACTGAGCCAGTTCCAGGACCTCTATGAGATTCCATTTCATATCTGATACAGAGATAGAGATAGCAACATCAACATCCTGGTTTGGATGGGGAGAGGCATAAACAGAATGGTGTGCGCCCAGGGCCTCACCCAGAGCAGATGCAGAGCACAGCTGAATTCCTCTTCTCCTGGGGTTACCCGAGGAGGATGGCTGTAACCATGAGGAAGTTTCTAATGAGATGTCAGCTGCATAGTAGGTGCCTGTATACCTGTGTGCTTTCTCCCCACGCTGCACTACCCTCCCTCAGATCCATCCTTCCTTTTCACTTCACACATCCCCAAAGTGAACAATCACAATAAGTTATTGAGGGTGGATCGCTGAAATCTGTCATATTGACAGGGACCAGCCCATGAGTGCCATGAGGTCTGCTGAGGCAGGAAGGTGAATGTGAGCTGAAGCCGGGGCTCCATCTCTTCTGAGATGCTGGGACACGTGTGCTGGCTGGGTGATTGTGTGTGACCTCAGGAGATCCTGTGCTCCTGCCCTTTTGCTGCTTGCTGTCACTCTGTGATGGACGGATGGGGAAGAGCCACTTTTAAAGCTAGCTCGTACTCAGGTATTTATGGGGAAGGAGGTATCTGTGGATGTGTGTGTGTGTGTTGTGTGTGTGTGTGTGTGTGTGTGTGTGTGTGTGTCTATAGATTCTTTATACAACGGATGATAGAAATAAGTAGATAGATAATAAAAATATTACACAGTTTATAAAACTTATTAAGTCCAAGATTAGCTTCTATGCCAAGATTTATGCATTTAATTTTTTAGAAACAATTTGATGAAAAGTTCCTAAGTAAATGATTTTCAAATCATAAACTATAATACAGTTATTGAATGTAATAAATAATGTCTCTTTTATTCATTTAGACACTATTATATTTTCTTTAATGATTAAAGTAGTATGTGCTTTTTACTTTAGAATCCAGAAAAGGGTAAAGAAATAACCACTAGTCACGCTATTATTCCTCTTGTTCAGATAACATTCGAGAATTTCACTTGGACTTGACTCTTTATGCATACATATATAGTTGGCATTATACTAAGTCTATAATTTTTTTATTTTATACTTTATGCTTAATATCATATGATAAACATTTCATTATTACTAAAATGTAGAAATTTTTTAATGGTTGAATCTAAAATAAAAACATTTGTCATAATTTTTTGACTTTTAATGTTGGGGTTAAATGTTTTGATATGTGGAGTCTAAGCCCAGGAATATAAAGCTTCCTGGGCTCCAGATACAACTTGACAACTGATTTTTCAGAAATTTCATTTCTACTGCCTTACCAGCTCTTTCAATGTGCTCTTGAAGAGTGTGGCTTTTAAAATACAGGCATGTGTGTTTGGTATTCTGTTATGCTTCTATATTGTTATGGTTCTACTTTAGCATTATTCCATACAATACATGTGATGTCTGTGGTAACAAAGCATATCCCAAAAAGTTGTCAAATATTTCTCATAAGTACCTCCACCTGCGGATAATACTGTTTATCCATCTTTATGCAAGAACTGACTGCAAATGAATGTAGACTTAATGGATTATCTTTAAATGTTAGATCATTGAGGGAGTGCATTGACAAAAGTCTCACTGGCTATTTTGAAACCTTTCATTCTTTGGAAGAATATGGGAATCAAATAAATCCTTCAGGAAATTTAGAACATTGACATAAATGTATAGTTCATAAGCAGAAAGTAAAGCTAATAAAAATGAGATACTTACATCATAAAAGAAGAGAATCATGAATATGCATGAATATGACATGCTTTTACAATTTGGTGCCCCAAAGTCTTATTGACTGTTCTAGACAGATCCTGAAAAATTTGGCAGACTATTTCAGGAATATTTTCTCTTGAAATATTTTTTTTCTTAAAGACTGTATCATTTTCTTCTTGTGTATTCAGATTCTTCACAGTAAATCTGGGAGTATCTTAGATCAAATGGAACATAATTTTGAAGGGATTTTGAATATTAACATTTGTATGTTCTCATAGGACTTCTTAGACAATAATTGGAAGTTAGCATGAAATTTTTGAAATACATTAACAAAACATGCCCACAGTGCTATAACTTCCATGAGTAGTGAAAGCAAATATGAGGTCACTTGTCCCCCCCACAATCCCCTGCGCCATTGTATTGCAGGTGGAGCTTCCAATTCATATTCTAATTGTTTCACCTGCCTTCACTGAAGTTTTCTGAATGAGTTGGATGCTTCTTCACACCAATTTAGGATGTTTTTCCATTTCTGGCAATGTACCGCATGGAACCTAAATTTTACTATTTATTACTTACTTACCAATACAGTACCAAATAGCACAGGACTAATCCATTCTGTCCTCCAGACTTACCAGGCAGCTACTATTAGTAGCCTTATTATCTACTTGGGAAAACTGAGGTTAGGAACTTTACCTGATTTTCAGGGGCCACATATCTTGTACATGGAGGGGCTGGTTCTACAATGCAAACCCTGCATTATGTCTGGTCAACAGGAAATTAAGAATCACAAGATCAGAAATACATCTCCATCCATGAACACCCAGCCAGAGTCAATGCTGAGCCCAACTGCAACATCTGATCACCCTGGGAGGAGGAGTTACAAAGCTCCAGTAGCCAGCACTTCACCTCGGGAAGCCGCTTTAGCTCTCTGAGCATCAGCCCTTTCCTAACCCACCTGGATGCTATGTTGATGGGCAGCCCCATATTAATCAGCAGAGAGGAATGACCAAAAACATGTATCTTCCATACTCACTCAATTTATTAGCCTTTAAAAGCTCCTAGAGATCATGAGACAGAGGTGTTAAGCAGGTGCATCTCTGGATGTGTCCGTGTATATTTATCAATGTCCCCAACAGCCTCTCAGCCATGTGTAGATTAGAAAACATCAACTTGAAAGGATTGGAAGCTGCTAAGGCCACACACAGACCTCAGGAATATGATGTCTGACAACCGAAAATCAAGGCAGGAGTCAGGAGAACATGACCCATGTGAAGAGCTCTGAGGATGCTCCCAAGGGGAGCTTGTATCACTGAAACAAGATCACATTATTTGGGGCATCCAATCATAAATGTACTATGTTCAGTCTGACTTAGGGAAAATTTACCTAAGTGTAGTACATCTTTGCTCAGCAATGCTTTGTGAGTGAATGTAGACTCTGAGTGTACCATTTGTTCATTCACTAAGTTACTATTTATCAGTTCTGTATACTGAGCTAGGTACTCGGTGCTTAAACTGGGTCATCAGGTAATTGAAAAAAAAAAAAAAAACAACCCCACATCAGCAAACATCAAGTATTTGTCATTGATTGATCAGATCTTTATTATAATATTATAATGTGCTCAACACCAGGTCTTGCTGATTCTTTTGAAGTCATATCAGTGTCTGAGTTTGGAATATAAATGGTTGACAATAGTTATATAATTGACTTACAGTTAATTTCTCCATATTATATTTTTGAGAATCCAAAAATCTATCAGTAATTTGGAATACTTACTTCCTCTTACTGTCTTTGCATACAAATAGACTTAGAATTTACCCATCTTAGGTCCATCTATAATTTATATGCATAATAATAACCATATTTTCATTTTGGTTAAATCTCAGGTTTAGTGATGGTTATACTGTCAAAGTTTGGCTCAGTAATGAAGCAAATCAACCCAGCGCTATATCTGACTGCTTAAAGCTCCATTTTCCAGGAATCCAGTTTAAGGTAATGCTAATATTCTGAATTGTCTGTTTTTAGCTGAAAATGTTTTATAAAGGCACTTGTATTTTTTATGTTTTTATTGTATACTGTTAGAAGATACTCCCTCATTATTTTGGCCTCCTTGCAAAGTATTAGCCTGCCTCCCTACTAAAAATTGCATGCATGCTTGATATTGTTTGGTCACTCTGAGGGAGGATGGAGCTGCTTGGCCCCTTGTTGGATTGTTGAATTTCCACAGAGGACTGGTCTTACCAGTGGACACTGCTCCATTGCATAATTCATGTCATTGAGGTTTGGAAGATTGCAAAAATTAATTTAAATAATTTCTTCCACACATTCACAGTGGGGTTTATATTCTTGGTAGTTTTAATATTATTTCATAAAAAGAGCCCTGTAGTTGGGATCATGATCCTCTTTAGACTTGATGTGATCAAATGTGGTCCCTGAATCAGTAGCATCTTCAGCACCTGGGATTTATTTAGACATGTGAAATCTCAGCCTCCAACCTGCTGAACCTGGATCTGCATTTGAACATGGCAGCCAGATGGTTCTTTTGCACTGTCAAGTTTTAGAAGCACGGTCTGAAATTCTTGCGGATGACTGTGATCTTGATTTATCATAACTTCTCACAGGTAGTGAGTAGTCCATAAAGTAGCTATTCCCTATTTTTTTCAACAATAAGCATTTGGTGAAATCCTACCATGGAAGAAGCATGCTGGGCAGGACAGTATCATTCTGGCTTGAGTACCACTCTAAACAGCCCTTTAAAACAGGGATCATTATCTCCATCAACATACATAAAAATGAAGATTGGTGTGATTAAATACACCAAGTGTTGCCCAGCTAATGGAAAGGGCATCTGAGAGCTAATAAATAATGTCATGATGTGAAGCTCATGACACTTCAGATCCCTCTATTATGCCATATTAGCTTCCTACTTCTGGGGCATCTTTAGGTAACTTCTTAGACCCTTTGAAGAGTTCCTCCCTATGATTGTGGCAAGATGGGGGCATAAAGAGGACAGAACAGCAATTTACCCAAGCGAATGCCATTTCTCAAATATGACCCCCCCCCCGTCATCCCTAAGCATTTATTGGAGACTTACACAATTAATCTAAATAATCTCATTTGTACATATATGTGTGGTTTGAAAAAAAAAGAAAAACTTGAATTTGTTTATTTGGAAATTAAATGTAGTGTGATTGATTTTATTTAATGATTGCCAATCATGTGCTTACTTACTATTTTTTGGCTTTTAGGGACAACACCTTAATTTATTGGAATATCATGTGCCAAAAAGATGGGGGTGCTTAGCTGACTTGTTCAAAGTTCTAGAGAACAATAAGGCCTTCTTGAATATCAAGCATTATTCCATTAACCAGACCACTCTGGAACAGGTACAGTACCTTACATGATTTGGCAGAGGTTGTGTTTTGGTATGCCAATCAGGCCGAATCCATGAGATTTTAAAATTAGCCAGATTACTTCTTCAGCTCACCCTTTCTTTGAATTAATCTTGTTTAACATTATAACATTCTGAAAGAGGTTTGCTTACCACACACCCTCCACTCAAAGTGCATCCTTAACAGAGTTTCCATTGGTTCCTAATCACACTGGCCATTCAGTAAGTTAAATCATGTCCCCTTAACCTTCTCTTCCCGGCTTTACTCAGCCCCTGAGAGATTAATTGGACTCTACTATAATTGAATGAGAGGTAACTTTGAGAGAAACGAAAGGTGATTGGTTTACTAGAGTGCCAGAAATATAGAATTACATCACAACTTCCTGAAACCATGCTTAAGGGTATTGAGAATTTCTCAGTGATTTATTAATCATTCTGAAATAATTTATCATTGCTAGAGTTGAATCCTCAATGGATTCATAAGTTTATGGTGAAGGAAAGGATGTTATGAATGCATGGCATTTTGCTTTTAAGAGCTGGTTGGACACTGTTCTGAGACCATCTCTCCCTTCCAAATAGTTGCGACCAAAAGGTTGGGGGTTCTCAAAAGTCAGCAACTGTTCTCATTCTTTCTTTCAGGTATTTATTAACTTTGCCATGGAGCAGCAGCAAACTCCACACTGTAGTCTGGATCCACCCACTGACCATTACCACCTGTATCATCTGCCTGTCTAACCAGTAAAGGAGCAATCCCTGTCTTTCATGATAATTAATATTCAATGATCAAACACATGCACAGCTGCTGAGCTGGAAGACATGCTCCAGGCAGTCAAATTATATTCTCTCCTTCCCTGTCTAGCTTTAAACGCTTTGTTGATTAATAACCAGCAAGCTGATCGCTCTCTTCCATAGATCGTTGGGTAGTTCCTCCAACACACTTACTCTGGTTTCCAAGTCAGCATGAAAGAAGGAATAAAGTCCAAACTAAGACATTCCAGAGCTCAAAGGCTACCTCTGAACTGTCCATGCCAAACATTTCACTTTTCTTTTAAGAAAACTGAGTCTCTCCCTCCCAAAACCATTAAAAAAACTTTCCTATCTATTTCCTAGGAAATAGTATCAAAGACTTTTATATTTTTCATCTTTTTTAAAAATATGCTTACTATTTTTACATAAAAATTCAATAATTTGAGTGCAAAATTTTCCTACAACTAGATGGTATATGGTATTATATATGGTATTACATAGAAAAATAGCATTTTTTTCATACAAAATATGCTTTAAAAATGAGAATTAAGGAATCACTTATTGTCAACCTACTAGCAAAATTAGAGAAATTGAACTAGTTGCTTTATTTCATTTGTAACAGTTTCATTCAAAATATCAGATTATAATTTTATCGGGATATAGGAAGAAATACAATGTGAACTTTTTTTTCATGATTTGGATGAGTAATTGCTGTCTTTTGATATTCCAAACCAATAGTTTTTTCAAAGTGTGGTAGTTCCTATATTAACTACCGTGCCCTGGCCAGGGAGTTGGTAGAAATTCAAATTCCCAAGCCACATTGCAGAGCTAGTGAATCTCAAGGCTTGGGGCTGGAACTCAGCAATCTGGGTTTGAATAAATATGTTCTAGTTGGAGAACCAAGGAAGAATCTAGTTACCTTCTAATTACACAAGCAAAGTCAGCTCTCAAGTATGTGGTCACTAAACATTGATTTTTTTTTCCTTTTTTTTTTTTTTTTTTTTTTTGGTATGGTATTGGGAATTGAACCCAGGGGCATTCTACCTCTGATCTAGCCCTATTTTATTTTTATTTTTAATCAAGTTCTCACTAGATTGATGAGCAGACGTCTCACTACTTGCTGAGGCTGTCCTCGAATCTGCGATCCTCCTATTTCAGTCTCCCAAGTACTGGGATTCCAAATGTACACCACCATGCCCAGCTTAAACATTGATTTTTAAATTATATTTTTTAATATTCTAAAAATCATGTCATTCTCAAAATTGCTATTCTCAAAATTGTGGCTGTCATAGGCTTAATGATAATTTCCAATGAGACCTTTCATTTTTAATATTTTATTTTTGAATGACAGAGGTTGAACACAGGGATTATATCTCCCATCTAAACTCCCAATTATTATTATTATTTTTTTTTGAAACGAGGTCTGGCTACGTTGCTGAGGCTGGCCTCTGCAATTCTCCTATCTCAGCCTCCCCAAGTACTGGGATTACAGCATGCACTACTGTACTGTACCCAGCTTCCAGGCAGACATTTCTGAACATTCCTCTAACAGCATTTTTCTAAATCTTAATGAAAGACCATATTAATTTTATTACAAAATGTGGCCTTATCAAACACCAGCATTTATACTAGTAGCTTACGATAGAAGGAGAACACTTCCCAGGGCCATGTCTTTATTAAAGTAAGATATCATTAAATCTTCCATTCTTGGATATCATTTCATATCAGAGGTATTTTTAACTGGTAAGGATTAAGCTGATCATGGGTAGCTTTGATGTGAGTGGTTTTGATTCTCATACATCACATGAATTATGCTTTCTTAAAGGAGTTGCAATTTAGGATTTTATGATACTTTTCCTCCAATTCTAACATAGTCTCATTGTCAAAATGGAAGATGTAATCTTTTTTGTTGTTGAATCAATAAATACCAATTTGTGAAACATGAATATATTTATACTGCATCGAATAAATGAGATGTGCTATAATTTAACCTGGTTCTTGGAAAGTAATTGTGTTTTTGCCAATATATTTCCTTGCATCTTTATTTGTGTCTTTAGGGATCCAATTTAATTTAGGTAAGGAGGAAATGGAACTACTCCAGATCTTTTAGAGTTTGAAAGGTTAAAATTTAATTGAGTTTTGCTCTGCTGTGTTCTGCTCTTAGGGGTTCTTTTCTGGTCTTTGAACTGCTGTATTCTTGAAGTTTATGCTTCAAGGTATACTTTTGAACAATAAACAGGAAGAAAAAGAAACTCGACATGCTAAAGGACCACATCCCAGAAGACTGGACACAAAGGTCAAATCTTATGCTAATGTTGAAAATGTCATTGCGTTTATAAGTCATGCAGATATTTCATGCCTTTGGAGTTAAACATTTGTCTTAAGACCTTTGGGCTGAAGGTCATACAACTGAGACTTTTAAACAAACTACCTTCTTTTGAAAACGTTCTTAGTGAAGTATTTTATAAGGCAGAGATAAGAGTGATTATTACAATTACCATAATTTGACATTTGTTATACAGGTTATGTTTACTGAGGCATTTAAACAGATGATGTATTAAAGTCTTCATATAAAATCAAGATTTTTGTAAAAACCAAATAAGAAGTATTTTGTTAGAATAGTAAAGAATAGGTGGCTTAAGGTTATAGTTAGATTTGCTTAATGAATATTAAATTGAAATAGAACTTAACACAACCATTCCAAATCAACTTACAAAACACACACACACACACACACACACACACACACACACACACACACCACATCCCACATACACACTATTAGTGTTTATGAGAATGACATGAGCTTAATCACAATTTTTTCTGCCCAGATGGGGGACAGAGACATTTGAAATATTCGAAGTGATTTGACCATGTTTCTCCTTTGGCTGTTGCTTTGGTCTGTTACATTATCTCAGTTCAGTGAATTTTTATTTATGGAGAGTTCTAGCTTGGTTTCCCACACTTGAATAATTCAAAGCCCTTGCATACCTGCACATACATACACAGCCAATCACACACACACATCCATTTTTAAGAAATATTTATGAAGCCCATTCTATGTGCTTAAGTAGATGGTGGGTACTGTAAACATGGGGTAATGAACTCATAGAGTAAAAAGCCACCATCATTGTCCTTGGAAGCACAGGGACTAGTGGAGATGGTGAAGTCACATTACAAGCATGAGTACACCCTGCTATGGGGACACAGAATGATCCACTCTAGCCCAAAGTGTAGGAACAGACTTGGTAGGGTACTTATCACTTGGATGGGCCTGATGTGTCCTTATTGATGCAGAATGGGGAAAATGGTATTTGAGAGTAAGAGAATTTCAGAGGAAATCAATATTTAATGAGCAATGAATGTTTACCTATTACTTTTGGGGGAAGCTGATACTGTGTTTCTATAATCATGCCAGATTTCTCATTTTTGGAACTTCCCTTACATTCCAAAGTGTCTGTGAGAAAGAGAGAAAGAGAGATTGATTGAACTCAGGGTGTAAAATCCTACTTATTTATAGAGCTTTCCACATACTTGGTTAGGCATGTATGACATCAACCAGAAATACTCACATGATCATAACTAGCTGCAAGAACATTTGTACAATAGTTTTTAGCCAGTCCTCTGACCACCCTAAAATGAAATGAAGGTTCTGATTCTATGCAAGAACAACCCAATAGATACAGGCTAGACATCCAACAATATAGACTACAGGAACACTAACAGATTTTGTGGCTATTCTGCATGAGAAAAGAATGAATCAATTTGAAAATGTTTAGTCAACTAAGTGATGTGTCTATCTTTTGGATGATACAGGTTCTAAGAATATTATTATTCAGGATTAAAGATGAAAGTTATGACCTATAAGGCAGGTGCCATTTATATGTATAAGCATTACTGTCAAGTGAACTCAGTACAAAAGAAGGAAAATTTATGGATATTTTCTACTAGACTAAATAAATACCATTATCATTTTCTCATACTGAGAATTCCTATTGAGATCTTCAATGGATAATTGTTTACTGCTGGAAAGGGGTTCAAAAGATTGAAAGAAGTAAGAAACATTTTTCTTAATTATTTGCTATTATTTGTCATCACAAAGATACATTATGAATAAACCCATAACATTTTATCTTTACATTAAAGTTTTGAAGGTAAAATAGGGTTCATGGAGTGAAACGTACATCTTAAACCTGGCAAAATATGCAGGTTAAAAAAATATCTAGAAATTTTATGAGCATGCCCTTCTTTCAAGTAGGTGATATTATAAACACTATATAGTCATTGTGTGGACATGGCTTTGCATTGATGAATTGCATCTGATGCAGTATTGTGGTGGTATATTTGGTGTGCAGTTCTGTTTAAGAAATATGTGAACATGTTGTCCATTAAGCCCTTTGTGGGGTACTATGATAGTAGAGGGGATGTGGGTTTCTATTTATTAATATGTGTACCCAGTGTCAGATTTGGGCTTGATCTGCCCACACATGATCCCATGAAAATGTTGACTGCCTCATCACATAATGAAGGAAAATAGAGTTATGAGGTAGGGCAAGGCAGAAAATACAAGGTGAAATTCATAGGCTGGGCATGGGGGACCTGGTTCTACCATCAACTGGAGGCTTGATACTCTCCAAGCTACTTAGCTTCAGTAAACTCCTAATTTCCTAGTTTTACAGCCATAACAAGTTTTTTTTAGAAGCCTAATGAAATTAGCAAATCTCCAGTGACTTTGCACACATATATAATATTAGGAAAGGAAGCATATTTACACATAAAAATAATAAGCTGGAAGATAATATGAAATACTGTATGCACATTTTTTAAAACAAATGGATATTTTTAGGAAACACTGATCAAGATTGTCTCAATAAAACAATGGCCACTCTAGCAACATGACAAATATATTGCTACCAATTCCCCATTCCCAGGTAGAAGGCCCAGATGGTTTTACAAATGAGTCATGCTGGAGGTGGTAAACTCTATGTTATGCAAGCGATTTCAGAAAATAAATCCCATCCACTGCATTTTCTGGCACCAGTACACCCTTGGCATAAAAGTTGTCCCAAGATGGAAGAAAAACCAAGTATTGACCAACTTCATGTATGAACATGAGTGCAGAACTATCAGTAAATAGAATTAAGTAGTGTGTATAATGTCTCATAATCCAAAATTATTTATCTAGGGAATGTAGTGGCAGCTCAAACTCAGAAATTTAATGGAATTCATGACATTCAAAGGTAAGAAAACAAATTGTCTCCAAGGCAGAAAAAAATATTTCATAAAACAGATGGTAATCGATATTAGAAAACTAGGATCTCAAGTCAGTTTCCACAATCTCATACATGTATCTAATAATGTTTATGAAATTTCAAAGCTGAATTATGTTGTGCTGTTGGAATATAACACTGTTCTGGGAACCTTCCTTTAGTGATCATTTCTTTTCTCTCTTGTATAATTTTTGTCTCTCTTATAGCCCAGCCCTTTCTAGCAACTCTTAAGATTCTGCAGTCCCTCTGGTTTTACCAGGTCTCGGTCAGTGCCACATCGGTATGCACCGCCTGTCCTTTGTCCCCTGAAACCAGTCTGTTTGACCACCTCTACAGTCCTAAGAGCACCAATGGATCCATTTTCCTAAGTCCTTCAGACACTTCGACATGCATGTCCACCCACTTCCCTGTTGAAATGATTTTAGTCCTTGGATCACATAACTTTCCTGATTTTACTTCCCTCTCCTTGATTTCATTTTTAGGTAAATGCTCCTTCTTATGGCAGTGAACTGCTGGAGTTTTGCAAACCTAGTTCTTATCTCTTGGGTTCTCTGCTTTTTATTTGTTTTTGTTGTTGTTTGTTTGTTTGTTTTCCCACTAGCTCCAATCTCCTGGCCAATCTCTACCTCACAATTACCACCAACAGTCCCTGCCTGCTGAGCTGAGACAAGCCTCAGTGCCCCATGGCCTCTCTGCTCCTGTCTCATGGGCATACCATCCCCCTGGAACTCAACACGCCGGGAGGAAGGGGGTATGGGCACCCCCGCTTCCGGTTATAGGAGCGGTGTGTGGAGTGTTGTTGCACCTGCTGCCCTCCTCATCCCAGAATCAATTCTTTTTTTCTTGTATTGGAGGCTAAACCCAGGCACATTCTAACTCTGAGCCCTATTTCGTTTTATTTTTTATTTTAGGACAGTGTCTCACTATGTTGCTGAGGCTGGCTCCAAAGCTGCCATCCTTCTGTCTCTGCCCCCCATTACTGGGGTTATAGGTGTGTGCCACTGGCCTGTAACCCCAATTAGCCAGAATCAATGTCTATGAGGTCCCTGGACCTTCCTCAGCTCCTCTGTGGATCTCTTTCCCACCTCTTCTTTCACAATCTTAATGAAGCGTCCATGGTTTCTCTTTGGACACAGAGCTTTACCACAGCACTAACGTCTTACCTGGTCTCCCTTGATCTAACTTTGCCTCTCTACCCTCTGCCTTCTATGTTTACAATGGAATGATTCCTTTCTTTTCTTTTCCAGTCTAAAGTCAAGAGTGCCACTCTTTTGATGAAGTCTCAGTGGCTCCCAGGGCTCTCAGAAGAGAGAACACACTTTTGAAAATGCCTTGAAGTCCCTGCCTGGCCTGTCCTCTGCCTGCTTGTCCCCTTCAGCTCTATTGCAAGTGCCTGCGCTTTTCACCTAAGTTCCGATCACTTCTTGCTACAGAGAATGCACCCATGTGATCGCCTCTGCTCTCCTCTCCCCTCTCCCTCTGGTTGACCAAGTTAACCTCCTGATTATATGTGAAATGTCCTTCCAAGGTCCACGTGGTAAAGGCTTGGACCCCGGAGAGGTGCCATTGGTAGGTGGTGGCACCTTTAAGAGGTGGAGTCCAGCAGGAGACAAGCAAGGAGGGTCATTGGGGGTGCCCTATAAGGGGTAGGGGGTCCCCAGTGCCTTGCTCTTTCCCTCCTTCACTGCCCAGCCATGAGGTAAGCAGGTTAGTTCTACCACACACTTCCGCCATAAGCCCGAAGTAACAGAACCTGCCAACCTGACCACGCAGTGAAACCTTTAAAATCACAAGCCAGTATGAACCTTTTCTTTTTATAAGTTGATCATCTCAGATATTTGTTGCAGCAATGGAAAGCTGACTAGCACACTTCTCCTGATGTGAGCGCAAGTGTCCCTTCTCCTGGGAGCTTTCCTGAACTCTGCTCAAGGTCCTTCCCTAAGTCAACCCCTCCCATTTCACCCTGCATACAGCCTTCCTGGCAAGGACCGTGATTATCATTTGTATGTAATTATTTGAAAAATGTCTTATCTCCTTCATCCAGTTGCAATTTCCATCAGGCCAGCAGCAACGTTGTGTGTGTTTTCCTTTGCATTCTCTTCCCAGTGCCTGCCACTGAATAGGTGATCAATTAACCTGTGTTAAGATGACTCAGCAAATGAGTGAGGGATTGTTTTGCTTCTCAGAATGACCTGGGATTCTCTGGGCCTCATGACCACATCTAGCAGGGACACCAAATCAGCAACAGATAGCAACTTTGCAGTCCTCAGAAAACCAAGAAAAGCTCAACAGAAAGTGGGATGATTGAGGTGACGTGGGAGCTAATTATAACAAATAGTCCTGATAGTTCACAGAGTAGAGGAGGGACTTAGTGTTTGAGGAGCTGCAGACTATTCTCTGGTTCAAAGTTGACGTGCATGAGAGGAAGGATCAGAGATAAGGGGAATGCAGGCGAGGGCCAGGCCTGTGTCCTGCCAGCTGAGCCCTGGGCTCACCCTCCAACCTGCAGGTGCAGAGTCAGGGTTGAAAGCAGGGGCATCCCTGGTTAGGTCCATAAGTTAGGAAGACAGCTTGCCCGGCCTTTCCCTTTGGCTCTTCAGGTCTAGCTGACTTTGTGGACACGGCCCCCTGTTGGTCTCCTCCACACCTGCCTTGTCCCCTTCTGCAGCCCTCCAGGCAGCCAGACTGGCTCTCCAGACTCCAAGGTGCTTGCTCCTAACAGGACTCTGACCCTCAGGACCCCTTGCCTTTCCTGACCCCTTACCTCCTTCCGGGGGAGCACCACCAGCCCGCAGTGGGGGAGCACCATCAGCCCGCAGTGCACCCAGCACATCCTGAGTCAGGCTCTTGCACAGCCCCGTGGCACCTGCCGTCTTCTCTGCGTGCTGAGACTCTGGCCTTCTGGCACCTGTTTCTAGGGCCCATTACTCCTCCCTCTCTAGCTCCTTTGACTCTTTCCTTGGCTCAGGCAGAGTTGAGTCCTCCTTTCAGTTTCTCAATTGCTTTATACACTTTCATGACAGTTAAGAAACTGTATCTTTGTAGTCTCATATGATAATAACATTATTAAAAAAAGACTTAATCTTTCACATTTCTTTTCTTGTACATGGTAGAATTAAAAAAAAAAAAATACTTCCAATGCCGGGCGTGGTGGCACATGCTTGTAATCCCAGCATTTGGGAGGCTGAGACCGGAGGATCAGGGTTCACTGCCAGCCTCAGTGAGGCCCTCTGCAACTTAGTGAGACCTGGTGTCAAAATAAAGAATAAAAAATAGGGCTGGGGGTATAGCTCGGAGGTAGAATGCCTCTGAGTTCAATCCCCAGTACTGCAAAAAAAAAAAAAAAAAAAAAAAAAAAATACTTCCAGAATCATATGCATGGTTATATTCCCAGATCACAGTACTGAGTTCAGTATGAGTGTTCCTAAATATGAACATATTTATGAACGCTGAGAGAATGAACATGGGCAGTGTGTGAAGCGAGGTGAGAATGGGTGTGACCATAAATACTGCCAAATCTCTAGTGCAAAATCTAAATTATTATAGTGTATTCATAGTAAGAGATTCCTTAATTCCTATTTATTTATTTTTTGAGTGGTACTGGGGATTGAACCCAAAGGCATTCTACCTCTGAGTTACATCCCCAGTCCTATTTTATTTTTTATATTGAAATGGTCTCACTCAGTTGCTGAGGCTGGCTTTGAACCTGAGATCCTCCCATCTTAGTCTCCCAAGTACTAGGAATACAGGCATGCACCACCAAGCCCCACTTGAGACTCCTTAGTTTCTTGTTAGGCTGGGCTTTTTCTCAGACCAGTCCCCTGCACACCACTTTGAGGAAATGCTCACCAAATAAGAGTCACCGTGTGTTGCTCCAAGCCCCAGGCTGCAGGGAAGTATCCTGATTGTAAACCTTTTGGCTCATAGCTGATAGTTCTGAGCAATGCTGGAGCCCCTGTCCTGAAGAGTTTTTGTGCTATCCTTGCTATAATTGCTCACTGCTTCCTTGGGAAGAATTTGTATACTTTTAAATGCATAGAAAGTGCATGCATTTCAGCCGGGCGTGGTGGCGCACGCTTGTAATCCCAGCATTCGGGAGGCTGAGACCGGAGGATCCCGGTTCGCGGCCAGCCTCAGCTACCTAGTGAGGCACTCCGCAACTTAGTGAGACTCGGTTTCAAAATAAAAAATAAAAAAAAAAATAGGGCTGGGGGTATAGCTCGGAGGTAGAATGCCTCTGAGTTCAATCCCCAGTACCGCAAAAAAAAAAAAAAAAAAAAGAAAGTGCATGCATTTCTCTTAGTTTATTCACAGTGAAGAAAGTGGGGCTATCCCTATATAGCCATGAGACCCACAAGGAAAGGGAAATGCTCAGACTCCAGGCCCCAAGAGCCCAGGGGTAGGTAATGGCGTCATTAGGACACATTCTCCACACACCAACTTAATTTCATCTCCCTCCAGCAAGTTAGTAACGAGATCTTAATGGCAGTTCGGCCCCTCAGGGGAACGAGATACTTCCCCCATTAGGTACAAGCAGAAAACACTGTTATGACTGATAAGATACTGATGCTGTGTCCTCTGTGTGACTGGAGGCAAGAGGGATGCTCTATTGTTAAGATGCTTTTCACAGAGAAGTCCAGGCTAGATGAATCTGGGGAGAAATAATCTTCCAGGAGAGTGTGGTTGCTGGGGGGTGTGGAACAATCTGTGCCTGTAGGTGGGAGGTCAGGGGACCAGGAGACCAAGGTGCCTGGGTCTCTAGGGGGAGCAGTAGGCAGGAGCTACCTGCCATAGTGAGCTATCCTCTCTGAAATGTCCCGCTGGCCTGGATCATGTCTAGAGTGAAGGGACCAAAGTAAGGGTCCTGAAAATCTTCCTTTAATACTCAGTCTAATTAATTCTTGAACTTACTGGCCAAACCTTTATCCCTTCCAAATGGCACCATCACGCGATCAGGATTCATTGTAAATCAAGCATGTGATGAGTGTTATTTTTGGTACTTGGTTTCCCTTGTTCTTCATTGCAGTCCCAGTATGGAGTCCTGCCTTCTTTCCTTAAACACCTCTCAACACCTCCCTTTAATGTCCATCTGCACCACAAATGCTTGGGTCCAGGCAGTCTTCATTTAAAATTTCTCACTTCTGATACTTCCTAGCTTACTTAGATCCCTGAGGTAGACAAAATAATGACTCCCCTTAATTCTTGGAACCTGTGACTATGTCACTTTATGGGACATGAAGGGACTTTGTTGGTGTGAATAAGCTAAGGACCTGGAGATGGGCAGATACCCTGCATCATCTAGCTGGGCTCAGAGTAACCCGATGAGTCTGGGAAGGAGGGAAGCAGTAGAGACACAGGAATGTGGGGCTTGGACAGAGTTTAGAGTGCTGCCTGGGTGACATAGGAGGGCCAGGCACCAAAGCATGCTGCTGCCCTTGCCAGCTGGCAGGATCAACAAAGCCCATGCCCCTCTGTAGCTCCCAGAAGGAGAATGGCCCTGCTGTATCTTGATTCAAGACAGGGAGACCCGTATAAAACTTCTGTGGTTGCAATCCACCGAGTTTATGACACTGCCTTATAGTAAGAATAGGGGACTAATGTGATACTGGTTGCTTTCTTCCTATACATTCTGGACAAGGATCACATCAGGCCATTTAGGAGACTGGAATCTGATTGTGTATCTTGGCTTGAATCAGCAGCATACTCCTGAAACTCCAGAGGAACACAGCCTTCCTTGTCCCTTCCAAGGAACCACCAGTGTTCCTTGCACACTATCACATCACTAGCAACCTTTAATTCCTCCCAGTAACAAGACTTAGAAAAAACTCCCTCCTAGCCCACAGCCTCTCCTGGCCTCGGAGAGACCCCGCCCTCTGTGCTCTCCAAGGCCTCAGCACTGAGGTGTTCTGGCTCCTCCTGCTTCTTGCTTATGTTTTCCCTGGCCTCAGAACACCCATCCTGCCCCATTGCTGCTGCTTCACACCTCTCTCTCACTGTCATGCATTTTCCCTTTCTATCCCTTGTCACCATTGCCATTTCTATTTCATAATTTTTATTCTTTAATTTGTCTTTTGTTTACCCACCTGGCTTTGAGTTACTTCCTCCATACAGTCAGAAACAGTATTTTTCTCCTCCTCTTTCTTCCTTTACCACACTCTCAGCTCAGGGTGTGTACCGTCTCAGGGGCTGAACCTATGAGCTGAGCCAGTGCGTGCGGAGAAGAGCCCTCGTGGTATCCAGTTGTGAGCATGGTTTTGTGGCAACTTGTGATGTTGACACATCTGCAGCCATGCGACATGCTTGACTATTTCAAAATCATTCTGCACCGTCAACGTCATGTGAAATAACACCACTGGCTGGTGTCACTCCTTCATAAGTTAAGGAGAGCTATCTTTCATGGTGTCCTTACTGTCTGTATGTCAAGACCTTTGTAGGAGTCCAACTCATTGGCTATTCAACCCAGAAAGCCATAATATTAGCATTTCATTATTTTTTTATATGTAGCAGTACATTTATAATATTGTGTTTTCAACTTCTATGTCTCAGGAAAGTAAATTAATACAGGCAAATAAAGCAAGAAAAATCAGAGAATAAAAATGAATTTCCAATCAAGATGGGACTAGGGACAAAGTACTCTTTAATTCTCCCTTTACCACATTCAGTTTGATGACAAATGGAATATCAACAATTTGGAAAGATTAAAGAGAAGGTTGAGAACACATTTTTGGCTTCAAAAAATAAATGACTTAAATTCTTACAGCATTTTTAATTCCTAGGAAGTAGTCTACTCTGTCCTCTGTAAGTCACAAGTGTATATGAGCTGGCTTCCCCCTTAAGAATGAATGTCATTGGACCCTCTTATGAAATGTTCTCCTTCAGGGATCCTGAACTACAAACACACACTACAGCTAACTGCTGGGCTTTTACCTTGAAAGGAGGATGGAAGCAGACTGTGAGGCTGGGGTATTGTTATTCCTAGGGTGTGCTTGCAGAAAGACAGTTTCACTGGACCTTGGCTGCTAGGCTCAACCAAAACCCTTTAGAAGCTGGATGTGGTGGCGCACACTTGGAATCCCAGTACTTGGGAGGCTGAGACCAGAGGATCCGGGTTCTCAGCCAGCCTCAGCTATTTAATGAGGCCCTTCACAACATAATGAGAACCTGTTTTAAAATAAAGAATAAAGATTAGGGCTGAGGATGTAACCCAGAGGTAGAATGCCCTGGGGTTCCATCCCCAGTACTGCAAAAAAAAAAAAAAAAGCAAACCCTTTAGAGCCTGAAGTCTTCAAGTTACAGGGACCAAGGAGAGGAGGCTTGGGAGGGTGATACTGAGAGGAGTGAGAACTCAGGGCAGCAGGACAGAGCAAGGCACGGCGCCCAGGTGGGGTGGGAGGGAAGGTCCTGGTGTGTGTTCCCCGCGTCCTGAGTCTGAGGGGCCTGATCGTGGGATCCACCAATGAGGGGTTCTCAACACTTGGACTGTGAGAAATGGGCAGGAGCCTTTTGTTGACTTCAGGTGTAAAGCAATGAGACTTTTTGTCCCTCTGATGGGGCTTGGGAGAGTCACATAAGTTACTTGTTTCTGGTGAACTCTTCTGAGATCAACAGAAGACACCAGACAGTTCAGTCCTACTTTGTTATCTGAGAGATGAACTCAACTGAAGAATAGCTGCACATTTTTTTTCTGTTTGGTGTCTTTTCCCTTCCTAGCCAAAATCCAGTTTTATTTGATTACTTTAAGATTATGATGGAAATAACCCATCATTAAACTAAAGTACCAACAGTCATAAATAAGTGAGATACTTACTCATGTCAAGTTGTATCCAACTTTCATAGAGGTATGCCGTCCCCCATGATCGATCTCTGGATGAAAAACAGAAGTTTATACCGTATGTGTTTCTGGGGAAGAACTATGGATTCATAAAGCTGGTTGGAAGAAGTTGGCTTAGAAAGCTTTAAGCTTAATCTGTTATTCTGTGCAGCCAATTTGGGTCAATGAAATTTAATTTAATTAACTATCATAATTCCTATTTAGACAAGTAACTCAGAATTTGAGCCCAAGAACACACTCATACATACATATACAGGTATAAGTACACATGCATCACATTTGTATCCTTGTAAAAATTTACGTGATTAATGCATCAGTCTTGGTGTATTTTTGGATTATTTTCTTAGAATAAATTCTAAGTAAGCTGGGTATGGTGATATACACTTGCAATCCCAGTACTTGGAGGGTTGAGACAGGAGTATTGCAGGTTTAAGATCAACCTCAGCAAGCTGGGGAAACCCTATTTCAAATCAAAAATAAAAAGGGCTTGGACGTAGCTTGGAGTTATGATGCCTTGGATTCAATCACCAGTACAAAAAAGAAAGAGAGAGAGAGAGAGAGAGAAAGAAAAGTGAGGAAGGAAGGAGGAAGGAAAAGAAAGAGAGGGAGGGAGGGAGAGAGAGAAAGAGAAGGAAGAAGAAGAAGAAGAAGAAGAAGAAGAAGAAGAAGAAGAAGAAGAAGAAGAAGAAGAAGAAATAAAGAAAGCTCCTATGTTCTAAGTAGATCTTAGATGAAAAAGCACAAATATTCTGTTTCTTTCTACTGCCAAATAACCATGCAGCAAGCTTGCAGTCATCCTGCTTCTCCTCACTGTCTGCTGCCTGGCTTTGTTGGGACCCCAGCAGATGAGACGTCTCTCACTGAGGTCTGTGTCTGGAAGCTCTGGCTGTAAGCCTCTGTGAGGAGGGACAGAGGACACTCTAGCTTAGCCTGTAGTAGCGTTTCCAGGGTCCTGGCTAGACACCATCACCCAGCAGGAGAGCAGCGTCTTCTATAAGGCCAGGGCTCAAATGTTTGTGCTCCTGCTCTGAGAACCAGTGCTCCCTCTCAACATCCTGGGAATGTGGGAATGCGGGCTAGCAGAGAGGAGGGGGGAGGACACAAATCCCTGTCTGGGGGAGGTTTGACACAGACTTGTCAAGCTATGAACTGTGATTCCTAGAGCCAAAAGCAAACAAACAAAACCAACCTCTTACATGTGTTCTTAGCATTTGCTGTTAGCATACAGCAAGCCACAAAGGCCGAGCATGAACTTTAAGCTGTTACATAAATGCAAGCAACCACTTTCTTCTTGTTATTTCCCTTTCGTATCCCATAGCAATCACACCAAACCTATGCTTTCCTTCATTCATTTGTTCACCTAAAAGTGCTTATTTACGATTGATCTTGTGAGAGATCCGAGCTCCATAGATGAGAGTTTGCATTCTCCTGATGAAGACAAAAGCCTGGGGATGAAATTGGAATAGTCGCTGCAGGTGTGATAGGAAAAAGGCAGGAAGAAGCCATTAATGAAGGGAGACAGCTGCTTCCAGGCAGAGGAAGGAGAGCTTAGCAGAGAAGAATATTTGTGTGGACTTTCTCAGACAGACCAGGGTGGCACATCAGGTGGAGGAAGGGAGTGAAATGATGGAGACAACACCTGTCGGGCAAACCCTGAAAATACAAGCTTAGTGTGAGAGTTGGGGGACCATGGCAGAGCCAGGGCACAGTGAGGGGTGCAGCCAAACAGGCTGGTAGGACATGGCCAGGACAAGCCTCTAGGGGCATGCTTCAGAGTTTGGACTTGCCTCTATCAATGGAGATGCTCTGCCAGGAGGATTTCTTCAATGTTTCCTGAGCAGGCACATTTTGTTTGATCTCTCTCATGACATCCTGGGGGGACAGCATTGTTTAAAAATTTGTGTTGGTTAACAGGAAACAATTGAGAAGGGTGTAAGTGGAGTAAAAAAATAAAATAAAAAGCAAAGCCTGGTTTTATTTATTTATTTATTTATTTATTATTGGTGATTGTAATCACACATCTTCATTAGGTACAAGCTGGTAAAGGCATACACACACATATCTCTCATTTAAGCCTTCCCCAATTCCTGCCCCACTCCCTCCCCCACCCTCCTTCTCAAGTTCAGTTTAGTGATTGACTTTGATATGATTGCAAAAGTACAACATGTGCATTAGGGTGTTTCCCTCCCTATCCCTCCCATCCACTTTGCTCATCTAAGGTTTCTCATTCTTCATCTCTTATGTCACACTTTCTCTCTAGCTTCCACTTATTAAGGAGAGTATACAATTTTTTACTTTTTGTGACTGACTAATTTCACTTAACATGTTTTCAATTCCATCCATTTTATTTTATTTTATTATTTATTTATTTTCGCAGTACTGAGGATTGAACCTAGGGGCATTCTACCTCCAAGTTACACCTCCAGCCCCATTTTTATTCTTTATTTTGAAGCAGAGGATCTCACTAAATAGCTGAGGCTAGCCACAAACCTGCAAATCCTCCTGTCTCAGCCTCCTAAGTACTAAGATTACAAATGTGTGCCACCACGCCTAGCTTAACAAAGGCCTATTTTAGAAAAACAGTTATGGGGGCCATTGAGATTCAACTGAAAATAGAATTCTAAACCACTAAATTAGCTAGTTGTCCTCTGCAACAAATCTGAAGGACAGTGCTGATGTCTCAGCTGGCAGTGGGTTCATGGAAAGACATCATTTAGGAAGCAAAACTAAGAGAGACCCAGTGGAGGATGGAATGTGTATCTTGGACCTTAGTAGAGAGATTGGGACTGGGAAAAAAGATATGGCAACTATAGATGGCTGTAACATTCAAACTATGAAGAGGTTGGCACTACTCTTTGTCTGGGGAAGGGAGGGTGAGGTTGTGTTGTTACTGCATCTTTCATTGTCGCTCACTACAAGCGCAATCCTGAAAAGCAAGCCAGGATGTTTTGGCATATCCAACGAGAACAAGCAGAGATGATCAAGGACCATGATGGAATGCCTCCCCTGACAGTGTCTACTTGAAAAGGATATTGATATAATAGTTTCAAAAGAGATCATGCTTATCACATTAATATTTAGAATCTATAATATTGTCACAGGAGTTGTCTAGGGCAGAAAATCACAAAAATCACTTTTAGTTGAAATTTGGTGGGTTACTGAGGAGTTTGATTTTCTCTTGAAGGACTCATGATCATGTTCCAAATGCAGTATTAGGGAATGACAGATATATCCATGAAGATGGTATACCTCTTCTGTAGCTCTCAAACATAATTAATGGCATGGATATTTTCTTGCTTTGTAGGTGTGCATAACTGGATGTACTTGCCACTGAATGTACTGTAGCTTTAGCATATCATCTGATAGAACACAACTACTGCTTCTTAGAAGAATAGCTCCATTGCTACTGATGCTACAAGTGGACTAACTGGTCCATTCTTTCATCGTGCCTACAGCAATTCACTACCCTTCTTAACAGAAAAGGCATTGTTCCCTTACAACTAGAGCTTTTACTGCTCATGGCTCCTGGCAGTAGTAGGAGGATTGACAGGCTTTCCAAGAGGATCTGTAATACATCTTTGGCTGTATCAGTAGGCTGAGCAAGTGTTTGATGACCAGAGCTTGAATCCAGTAACATCCAGGACAGCTCTAGTGTTTAATACAACAATATTAAATAACAACAACAATAATAATAAATCGATGAAATCAGAATTATGAAAGTCTATCCTCCATCATGAGAATGTTCCCAAACTACATACCAGCAGCCTCCAGATGGGATTCTGTTGTCCTTTTTGCTTGTTGTTACCTTTTGCAGGCCATATCACACAGCTCTTGACTAACAGTGTAATAAAACAAACTTTATCAGGGAAAGAGATGATGTCAAGGATTCCTCCTCTCTTCCTTTGTCCTACTTTTCTGTGTGTGTGTGTGTGTGTGTGTGTGTGTGTGTGTGTGTGTGTGTGTGTGTTAGGGATTAAACCCAGGGATGCTCTATCACTGAGCTACATCCCCAGTTCTTTTTTATTTTTTTTCCTCTTGAGACAGGGGCTCTCTAAGTTGCTGGGGCTGGCCTTGAACCTGCAGTCCTCCTGCCTCAGCCTCTGAGCAGCTGGGATTCCAGGTGTGTGCCGCCTTGCCAGGTGTTCCTTCCACTTTCAATGTTTTCCACATGCATATACCCCTGCTTCATATGGCTGACTCTTTCCCCAGACTTTGGTACCTACTTTACTTCCAGAGGTTTCTCTATCCTCTGGATTCCTTGTGGGGTTGTTTGTGAAGTCTGTGAGTTCCACTCTCCCTCACTAGTCACCTGGCCCTTCTATGTTCAGGAGTGGAAGGACTGCTAGTTAGGGAAAGAGTTTTGTTAATAGGAAAAGTAGATTCATTGTCCTCTGGGATTCAGGAAGTAGAAAAATTGTTTCCAGGTAGAAGTCAAGGAAGTTCTTGTGAAAGAGCCATGTGCCTGGATCCTGGAAGACACTTTGCATTTTAGAATGAAAACGCATTGGGTTGGCTTGTGGCAACCACAGTGGGAAAGCTCATTAGCACTTCACTGACAGGTACCCTGAGGAAGGGTAAGAAGTTCAGTTCTAAAGGAACAAAACACACCTATGTGCTCTGAGTGCTGAGTTAATAGATTTTGCTTTTCTAAAATATGTGCATATAATTTATCATCTCCATTTTTCACTTTGGAAATGTTTCTGTCTTTCCCAAATGCCAGTATTGGTTACCACTTTGAAAGCTCAGTATTACATGCATTTTACCATCTCCACCTCTGACTCTTCCATAAAACAACAAAAACAAAAATATAACTCATCTTTGTGCTCTCCCCAGTACATTTATCTGGACAGCAGGATATTATTTCCCATTTCTCCTCAATCATTTTAGAATTTTCTCCAAGTGACTTCTTTAATGTTCACTAGTTTCTTTCTCTTGCTATTTGCATGTGTCCTTGGAAACATCGCCGAATTAAGGATTTCATGATCGTGGGACCATAGAAACTCACACCTTGTATATTTGTTTTCATCATCCCTTATTTCTTAGGCAGAAAACTAGTAAATAAGTCAAGATATCAGAGAGTTCCCTGGAGGTTCACTGTAGCTCGACTCTCCTTAAAAACTATGTCGTGTTGTTTACTTATTCAGAATGTACTTGATGTTTCTCTGGGAATTCACTGTCCATTACCATGTTGGAACATTGCGCCATTGAAAAATCCATCACTTAGGGACATAAACTCATTGGAGAGAATTTCTTCAGCTGCTTTTCTCATTAGTCTCAAACTTGCCAGCAGCTGCCTCAGAGAAAGCTTTAAATGGTTTCTATTCAGCAGCAGTGATCTTTCCATTTAGTCGAAACCTTCCAGTGACTGCTGCAGGATTGACTCCACAACAAAAAGTAGAGACGTGAATTACAAAACTTAAGACTTCAGAATGCAGTGCATGTAGTTAAACACAATAAGAAAATAAATAGGAGTTAAATCTTAAAGTTGACACTTCTTATTTGTATGACAGCTTTTCTTAGCAAGCATAAAATTGATCATGCAATTAAGTTTTTACTGAAATGTTTTATTAAAAAATTAACAAATGTTAATTTGTTAAAATGGTCTATAGTATACTATGTACCCAAGATACAAACATGGTTAAGCAAAGTTTCTGGCTTTGAGGATCTTTCAGATTATTGTAAACTAGCAAGTTTCAGGGATAAAATCTTGATAATGTGCCAGATGAAGAAATGTGTCCAGGTGTTTTCATAGCTGTTTGGCTCTTCATGCCTACGTACATGTATGATGGTGGGATAGTCCCTCAGTGTGATGTCCCATGGTCCCCGGCAGGCTGACTGACAGTAAGGCCAACCTTACAGTAAGGCAGGTGGGATGATGTGAAGCCCAGGAGAGACACGTGACAATCAGGCTCAGGAAAACAAAAACAAAAAACTCAGAAAAGAAATAATGTCTGAAAGAGGTGACAGGGAGAAGAAAAGACATCAAATCTGAAGGGAGATTTAGGCTCAGGTCTCATGAGGTAATGGGTGTGGAAACTGAGAGGGAAGCGACTGTTCTGAGGGAGCCCTAGGCAAAGTGGTATTGAGGCACTGCAGTTGGCAGGGGACCCTGTTCAGTGCTCATGGCTAGACATCTCAGCCTCCTAAGTACTGGAATCACAGGTGTGCACCACTATGACTGGCTGGCAATCAGGTTTTGACAGGTCCAGCATTAAGGCCCTGAACCCAAAGCACAGTTGAACCTATTCCTTTCTCTACAATGGATAATGAAAACATGCTTCTGTAGATATTCACTTTCCCTCTATTCATTAAGGTATAATTTATATATAGTTCATCGTTCTTCCTGTATAACTCTGCAACGTTAGACAAAAGCATGCAGTTGTGTAACCTCTCACATAACACCAGATGTTGAAGAGGCTGGAGGCGTTGCCTAGTGGTAGAGCACTTGCCTAGCATGTGCAAGGCCTTGGGTTCAATCTCCAGCACTGCTAAAACAAACAAACAAACACACAAAATCAAATAAAAAGTTATAGGACAGTTCAGTCACCCAAGCCCTAGCAATCAGTGACCTGCTTTCTGACCCTATAGTCTTGTCTTTTCCAGGATGTCACCTACAAAGGATCAACATCATGTAACTGTCCACATTTGAATCTGGCTTCTTTTACTGGGCGTGATGTATCTGAGATCTATCCTTGTTGCACACAGGAATCATTTGCTCCTTTCATTGCTGGGCTATCTGACATTGCATACACACACCACAGTTTGGTTTTTTAAATCTATTTGCTAGGTTAAGAACATTTGGGTTGTTACCAGTTTTTGACTGCTATTTACATTATGCATAGGTTTTTGTGAGAAGAAATGTTTCCATGTAACATGAGAAAATATGGAGAAATGAGGTTTGGGGAACAGAGGTATTGCGTTCACTTTATAATAAACTGTTTAAGTGGTGTGCTCCATGAACAGCACAGTAACTCCTCTTGCTTCCCTCGCTGTCCTTGATATCATCAGTTATTTTTATTTTAGCAATTTTAATAAATACATAGTCCTGTCTCATTGAGGTTTTAATTTACATTTCTCTAATGATTAATAATGTCGAACCTCTTTTTGCATGTTCATTTGCCATAGGTATGTTGTATGTTGTCTTTGGTAAGTTGTCTATTTGAATATTTCACCTGTTTTTATTGGGTTGACTGATTTTTTTATTATTGAATTTTCAGGGATTTTAAAGCTATATTTTGCACACATAGTTTTTCAGATATAATATTTACGAACATTTTCTCCCTGTGTGAAGCTCGTATGTTTCCTTGAAAAAAAATTAATTTCACATTAATTTTGGACTTCTGGAAAAATTCCAGAATTATAACAGTTTTCCTATATTCCTCATCCACTTTCTCTAATGTTGCCATATTACATGTTCCTTTGGGAGTGTCTTTTGAGGAACAGAAGTTCTTAAATTTTTTCAAGCCTACTTTACATTTCTTTTTTCCTTTGCAGAACACATTTTTGTATCACATCTAGAACAACTTTTCCTCACTTGAAGCCATGAAAGTTTTCTCTGTGTTTTTCTGGAGGTTTTAGGTTTTTTATTTAGAACATACATTTAGGTCTGTTACCCATTTTGAGTAAATTTTGTATACTGAGTGAGGTGTGGATTGAACTTTATTTTACCTTTTGGGCTTATGAATATTCATGTGTTCATTGTTTAAAAATGCTGTCCTGTTTCCATTGACTTTTCTTTGCAATTGTGTTGAAAATCACTTGAAATATATGTAACTCATATGTGTGTGTTACATATATATATATATATATATATATATATATATATATATATATGTAGTGAAATATATAACTAGTGAACATATATAACTCACGTATATATGAGTTTACTCCTGGACTTTTTTCCATTTTATTCATCTCTATGACGTCGTTTCACCAATACTACCCTGCTTTGATTACTGAACTTCATAATAGGTCTTACCATCAAGTAGTGTGAGTCCTCCATATTTGTCTTTTCAAAATCATTTTGACTCTTCTAGTCCTTTTGCATTTTCATATAAATTGTAGAATCACTATGTGAATTCTGACACTTCCTGCTGTGCTTTTGATTGGACTTTTGTTGAATCTATAGATCAGGTTGGAGGTAATTAGCATTTCAACAGATAGTTTATAAAGTTGGACTCTTAGACCATCGATGTGTAACTTTTATTCTTTTCTAACAAATACATTTATTGCTATAAATTTACCTTTATGCATTACATACCATAAATTTTGAAATGTTTTACTTTTTACATCAAAGTACTTCCTAATATCTCTTTATTTATTTATTTTTAAATTTTATTGGTGCATTGTAATCATACATCTTTGCGAGATACAAGCTGGTAGAAATATACATGCACACAGGTCTCAGTTGACCCTTCCCCTATTCCTACCCCATTCCCTCCCTCTCCCCCTTCTCATGTTCATTTTAGTGATTGACTTTGATATGTTTGTGAGTGTACATCCTGTGCATTAGTGTTTCCCCCCAACTTCCTCCCTCACCTTCAGATAGGTCACCTTCTCACCTTCTTTGTTCATCTAAGATTTTTCTTCTTTGTCTAGAGTCCCTCCTATATTTTTCCCAGTGAGATCTTTCAGTTATTAACTTTGCTTTTTTATTCATATAATTTTTATACATTTGTTGGTGCATTATAGCCTCACATCATAATCCAGTTCACACACACACACACACACCACACACTACTTGGGGGGCTTTCCCATGGCTCCCTCCCCTCCCTCTCTTCCCCATACATGATATTGAGATTGGCATTGGTATTTGCAAATGTATACACAATGTCAGTGAAACTGTTTCCTTCGTTAATTCTCGCTCTCTTCACCATTCACTCCCCTAGACCACTTCCCTGGCTCCATTGGGGTTTCTCCTCTATTGCCTAAAGTCCTTCTTGTATCCTGATTACTCCCTAGATTCTGCAGATGAGAGAAAACATATGACCCTTCACTTTCTGTGACTGGCTAATCTCATTTAACATAATCTTCTCCAGGCCCATCCATTTTTTCTGCAAATGACATAATTTTTCTTTACTGAAGAGTAGAATTCCATCATGTGTATATCCCATAATTTTGTAATCCGTTCATCTGTTGAGAGACACCAAGGTTAGTTCCATAATTCGGCTATTGTGAATTGTGCTGCTGTAAACATTTTAATTGGATTCCTTTTGGGGGTAATAAAGTATACTTTGTATGATTTGAATATTTAAAATTTGTTTAAGAATTTCTCAATAATTCAGAATATATTTTACCTTGTAACATGACATGTTACAATATGTTTGAAAAATATGGGTTGTATTTGGTTTTATTTTTTGTTTTATTTTTTCCTGCTTGGTCAAGTATTTGATAAATACCAGAGACTTTTTATAATTAAATTTGTTATGAAATTAGCTATTATTTCTTCAAATATTTCCTCTTCTCTTCCTCTTTTTATTGACCTCAATTACATTTGCATTGGCCCAGTGAAATCGTATAGTTGGATCATTCAGTCTCCCCCTTTCAGTCCTTCTGTGTTTCATTTTAAATATTTTGATGGAAGCTGGGCATGGTGGCGCATGCTTGTAATCTCAGTACTTGGAAGGCTAAGACAGGAGGATCCGGATTTGAGGCCAGTCTCAGCTACTTAGTGAGGCCCTCTGCAACTTAGTGAGACCCTGTTTCAAAATAAAGAATAAAAATAGGACTGGTAGTTTAGCTTGGAGTTAGAATGCCCTGGGATCAATCCCCAGTACCAAAATATATATATATATATTTTGATGGTTATGTACTTAATATACTAAACTCTTCCTCTGCTCTGTTGAATTTGCTATTACTCTCATCAGTTACTTTTTTTAATCTCAGGAATTATCATTTTCATTTCTAGAAACTCAATTTGATTTAGATTGTTGCATATTTTTGTCTGTCCTCTACTTTCTTAACTACATAAAACAAAGTTATAGTAAGTATATAAGTGTCCTTGTATACCAATTCTCTCAACTGTATCTTTTTGAGTCAATTTTGATTGATTGCTTTTTTTTTTCTTAAGATTCTGCTTATGTCTGGAAAATTTTTATTAGATCCCTAACATTGTGATTTTTATTTTGTTCTGGTTTGAGATTCCATTTATTGTGAACCAATTCTTTATTTTCATTCATTCAAAATACTGTGAAACGAGTTGATATTTTTGAGGCATCTCAAAAGTCATTAAAGATCTGTTCTATTGAACCAAATTAGCATTTCATGTAGGACTTATTTTCTGACTTTTTGAAGCAAAATCCTTCATTTTTCTCTTTCCGATTCCTTTTAGATCATGAATGTTTTTCCACTTCCTATGGTGGAAATAGAAGCTACTCATGACCTTGTGTTAATGCTGAAGATTATTTCCACCTGCTGCTCTCTTCCAAGCTTAAGCAACTTGCTTCCTCTGTGCGTGCACCATCAGCACTGTGAGTGCCCTACAGAGCCTGCAAACTCTAGCTCACTCACGTGTAACTGCTTTCTTCATGGTCCTCTGCTCTGCAGTCACGTCTTTATTCTTGCAACTCCCAGCTCTGTCTCCAGGCAGTCATGAGCTCTGTCTTCATTTCTCTGTGCTATGATCCAGACTCTCTTTCCAGGCAGGAAGCAAGGGAAATTGCAGGGCCCCAACCCTTTGCTTTCCCACTCTCAGGGAGTCCAGTCTCTTAAGACTCTCTTACATACTTTTCCTTTCCTTGTAGTTGTTTAAGGTGGAGGGCAAATCTGATTCCTGTTATTCAATCTTTTCAAAACATAGGTCCCTCCTTATATGTAATTTTGATTGAGGACAATGAAAGTCAGGTAAAAATAAAAGGACTTTAAACAATAAAGTACAACGAATCTCATAGGATCAATGGGGTGTCTTAGAAAAAGAGTAAACAAGGCCATATGAAGACAGTTTATAACTGTTTTGATTAGGTATAAATGCACATCAAAAGATATGCTTAAATGTCCAACATAGAGTTTGACTCTGATTAGGAACTCTAATATTATGACTCTGTGTGTGTGTGTGGGGGGGGGTGATGTTCTGCAATCCTGTTAATTTTCTTCCTTTGGATCCTTCTTGTGTTTCTGCTCCAATAGCAGTTTGGAGCTACTATTCATGCAGTTATAGAGGTAACTTACAGGTTGCATTACAATGTACAGAGTCTATTATTGTGACTTATAGAGCTTTTGATATAAGTTTTTTTGAGCACTGAGTTGACAAAAATTTTCAACTCAGTTTTTGACAAAAAATTGTCAACTCAATGATTCCCTTTTCTAAGGAAAATAGACTAAGGATGAAAATTCTGCTATTACATAGAATATGGATATAATAGCTCCAATTTGATTTTATCAGAGTGAAATCAATATCAAAACAAGTTATCACTATGGAAATCAATATGAAGTTCTCAAAATACTAGGAATGGGATCACCACGTGACACAGCTTTACCACTTAGTGTTGGTCTAAAATAATAAAAGTCAGTGCACTACAAGACAAGCATACCCATGTTTAGAGCAGTGCAGTTCACAATAGCTACACTATGAAACCAGCTTAGTTATCCCTCTACAGATGAATGGATAAAGGAAATTGGTATATACCTATGAGAGAGAGAGAGAGAGAGAGAGAGAGAGAGAGAGAGAGAGAGAGAGAGAGAGAG
>PVLC010003381.1:0-98280 GCA_004027655.1 Graphiurus murinus | reverse complement strand
ATTTCTTCTAGATCTTCCATTTTGTTGGAGTACAGTTTTTCAAAATAGTTTCTGACTATCTTCTGTATTTCCATACTGTCGGTGGTAATATCCCCTTTTTCGTCTCTTATTTTGGTAATTTGGGTTGCTTCTCTCTTTCTTTTGGTCAGATTGGCCAATGGTTTATCTATCTTGTTTATTTTTTCAAGGAACCAGCTTTAAGTAATAATTTAAAAACTAATAAAACTCACTGTAAAGGTAAAAACAGAGTCAAATTCAAAATACTATTATGAAAGTTAAAAGATTATAGTCCTAGAAATAAGTATAGCTACAATAATATGGACAATATAAAATATGTATATTAATAACATAAAATGTTGGGGGAAGAGAAATTAAAGTATATAGTTTTTATGTAATCAGGGTAATTTTTATCAGCATTACTATTAGAACTATAATGTATTTTATGTAAGACTCATGGTTATTACAAAGAAAATAATCTGTAATATATACACAAAAGATAAAGAGAAAGGAATCAAAACATACCATTGGGGTGGATGGAGTAGATGGAATCATCAAATCACAAAGGAAGACAGCAAGAGAGAAAAGAATAAAGGAACTATAAAGCATTCAAAACAATCAACAGAAAGGCAACAGTAAGTCCTTGCCTACCATTGTTTACTTAAAATGTGCATGGATTAAATCTTTAAGTGAAAGATATGGAGTGGCGGGTTTGGATTAAAAAAAAAAAACAAGATAACTAGCTGGACTTGATGACATTTGTCTGTAATTTCAGTACTTGAGGTGCTGAGACAGGAGGATTGCAGGTTCAAGGCCAGCTTCAGCAACCTAGCCAGAACCTCAGCAACTTAGGGAGACCTTGTTTCAAAATGAAAAAATAAAAAAGGGATGGGGGTGTAGCTTGGAGGTAAAATTCCCCTGGGTTCAGTCCCTGGTACCAAAGCAAAATAAACACCCAAAGGAAAAAAAAATCAATAAAACAAAACAAACAAATCAAAGTTACTATATCTTGCCTACAAAAGACTAATTTTATTTATTTATTTACACTTTTATTGGTGCATTATAGTCTCACATAATAATGTAGTTCATACTTTAGAGACATACAAGGGTTGAAAGTGAAGGGATGAAAAGATATATTCCATGCAATTGATAACCCAAAGGAAGCAGGGGTGGCTATACTTATATCAAACAAAATAGACTTAAGTAAAAAAACAAAACAGACTTTTCGCAGAAAAGAAAAACAAGGTCATTATTTAATGATAGAGGGATCAATTCGTTAAGAGGATATAATAAATGAGCAATTACATATATAAAGCAGTCTGAGCAAAACTCATGGAAGAAAAGGAGAACAATACAATAATATTAAGGGACTTCAGTTCCTCAGTACTGAATGGATGGAAGGGGCTGTATCCTCAGAGACACACTCATCTGATAAAAACCTCACCTTTTCTCAGTGCTAAACTTTTCTTTAGCTCTCAGGAGGTCCTTGTGAAATTATGACCTTAAATTATATCTTTCCAGTTAATAAAAATCTCACTATTTCTTATACAATAAAACAAGCAAAAAAAATTCAAATGCCATGTATTATACAAATACATGTGAACATGTGAGTCACCATACACTTCTGGATATTTAAAAGTTAGTGGGAAAGAAAGTGATCATTGAGGTGTATAATTAAAATTTTAATTTTTTGTTTATCAGTTAAAATATGCGGCATCTTTTATATTTGTTTTTATATTGATAAAATCTTGTTTCAGGTAACATTAGGAAACTCTGTGTTTGAAGTGGTCATTAGATTCTAGTCAATACCATTGTCTCACAAATTTCTCAGATAATAAAAATCCAATTAATCTAAGCCTGATTAGTTTTGACTGAGGTTTTCTTTTAAAGATAACACAGCTTAACTTTATGGAGTTCCTTCCCCTAAGGAATTCACACTGCTGCTTCTTTTCTTTCTTCTTCTTTTTTTAATTGGTGCATTGTGATCATACATCTTTGTTAGGTACAAGCTGGTAAAGAAATACATGTACACATTTCTCATTTAACCCTTCCCCAATTCCCACCCCACTCCTCGCCTTCCCTCCTTCTCAAGTTCAGATTAGTGATCGATATATTTGTGAAAGTACATCGTGTGCATTAGGGTGTCCCCCCACCCCCACCTTCAGTTAAGTCACCTTCTTTGCTAATCTAAGGTTTCTCCTTCTTTGTCTAGAGTCCCTCTTATGTCCAATTTTCTCCCTAGCTTCTGCATATTAGGGGAGAGCATACACTTTTTTTACTTTTTGTGATTGACTAATCTCACTTAACATAATGTTTTCCAGTTCCATCCATTTCCCTGCAAATGACATGATTTTGTTCTTCTTTATGGTTGAGTAAAATTCCATCATGTACATATCCCATAGTTTTATAATCTGTTCATCTGTTGATGGACATCTTGGCTGCTTCCATAGTTTGGCAATTGTGAATTGTGTGGGTATAAATATAGATACATATGTATTGGTCTGGTAGTTTTCTTACTAAATAATTTGATAACATTATTTTTCTTAAAGCCTGCTCCTTCACTTGCCTTCCATAGGTAAGTTTGCAGTAGTGTTCCAACCAGCACCAGCACATCAGAGACTTGGTGGTGGCCAGCGTGCATTTTATCCAGCTTGTTGGCTGTCCTGAAGTGCAAGAGCACAGTTTACACCATCACAACCCCACTGAACTGAGTTTCCTCAACAGAAACCTGGAACCTGGAAGGAATTCTTCCTAATTTTTTTTTACTTTAATCCCATGTTACATTCATTTGCTCCAACCTCAGACACAGGTCTCAAAATTTCCTCCATAGTGTGATAGAAATATTTTTCAGACCATTCTCTATACTGTGATCAGTAACACTAGATTCCCTTATATGTCCCAGAGGCCTGCCTGAAGGAGTCTACCCTTGTGGGGATGGAAGACAGACTATTCCTAACCTCTCTGGTTTCATGTTGATATTGTCTTTTCTTTTAGCATGGGTTTCAGGCTCTAATTACTCTGGGCTACTTCAGATTTCTCTAATGTAACACATTTTCTTATTTTGTCTTGCCTTTCTTTTTTTCTTGTGGTGCTGGAAGTTGAACTCAGGGCCTTGTACATTCTAGGCATGTGCTCTACCACTGAGCCATAGCCTAATATCCCAAGCCCTGTCACACTTTTTTTTATTAAGAAGCATCTTATATTTATTATAAGACAAACAATTTATTAAGAATCATCTCGGGGGAAAGAGAAATTTCCTTGGAAAAAAGTCTCCGGTTTTTCCCAGGCAAAGAATCTGTGTGGAGAAGCTCACAATAGTTGGAGTACCTTGTCCTGCAGCTGGATCTACTCTGGCTGAAGTCATGATCCAGGGAATTGGTTTCATCCACCTCATCTGTATGGTTTCTCTGGAGCATTTTTGTTGTTGAATAACGTGGGGTGCTTCTGCTCTCCTCTCTTTGGAGTGACTTGGTTGGCTCCAGGTGCCAGCACACAGCAGCAGCAGCACGTGTGGAGGAGGCGGGTGAAAATCCTTCTGGTGACCTGTCTCTAGCCCTTCCTGTCATCACAGGGACTGGAGGTAAGATCAGATGTATTGTGGGGTCCAGGGGGAGGCTTTATCTTCTGGTCCCTGGGAGGACCAGTTTCCCTCTGCCTCCCATGTGCTCTTGCAGGGGCTAGCCTGAGGCAGGGGGCTCAGGGCAATGCTGGGGGGCTATACTAGGAAGGGGAGTCCCCTTTGCCAGGCAGCTCAGGGGAATGGCAGGCAGGCTGTCTCTTCTGCTGCCATTCTGCCTGGAATACATGTTCTCCTTGGCTGAAGGATGCTTAGAGCGCATGAACTGGCAGATGCGAATGTTGGGCTTACTGGTTCTCCTCCTCCGTGGCAGTGGGAAGGCGGAAGGATCTGATGGGGACCAGGGTGGCACCACACCCAGATGCTTGCACCCTGCCCCATGGCTCACCAGACAATGGATCAGCACATGTAGCCGTAGTGTTGTCAAATGTCCTGTTCATCACTGACAACCAGGTCTGGTGTGGGGTATCATCCAGTTTACACATCACACTCAGAATTGTAGGGGTGAGGCACTTGGGAAGCAGCTCCTTAGGAGAAAGTGAACACTCCTTACCTTGTATCAGTCATTGGTGCCCCAGAATTTCAGAGCCTGTGGACCTCAGGTTCAGGTCAACAGTCAATATGCAGTTGATGAGACTTCTCGCCTGGGCAGAAATGTAAGGGGGCACTGAGTACCTTCCCTGTATCACTTGCTCCTGCAGCTGCCCCATTGTGGTGCCCTTGAATGGAGGAAGCCTACGAACATAGTAGAGGATGACACCTAGACCCACGATGTCTACTTTAGGGCCATATTTTTTGCCCTGGTAGACCTCTGGGACACAGTAGCGGCGAGTGCCACAGATGGTGGTCAGCTTCGGCCGTGCGGTGAAATGGCAGCTCAGCCCAAAGTCAATGACTTTGGCATTCCCTTCTGTGTCCAGGAGGATGTTCTGTGGCTTCAGGTCCCTGTGTGCAATGCCTTTGTTGTGGCATTAGTGCACTGAGCTCACCACCTGCCTGAACATCCTCCGGGCAGCCTCTTCCTCCTCCATGCCAGCTGACAGCCAAATTCGATGCAGCAGCATCCCCCCTCCCCCGCTCACATATGCCATCACCAGGTAGATCTAGTCAGCTGTGTCTATGACCTCAAACAGCTGGACCATGTTCAGGTGCTCCACTGTCCTCATGATATCTATTTTGTATCAAATGAAGGAGTTGTCACTAAACATGGGCAAGACCTTCACAGCCACCTTGGTCTTGGTGAGGATATGGGGGGCTAGTTTGATCTGGACAAAACACCCTTGCCAATGTCCCTCAGGACTGTACAATTTTCCATGAGAACATCCTTGCAGGGAGAGTTGGCTGTGAGGCCTGGCCAGGCCTCTCTACTCTCTCTCCTAGCACTGTCCATCCATCAAAGGCTGCAATAACAACTAATGGTGCTAGCTAAATTAATAATAATAAGGACTCAAGAAGCTTTTTTGCTTCAGTGGGTTATAGAAGCTGATGTAAACTTCTTTAGGAATTAAAATTTGTAGTATGCTTCAATTTTTTTTTTGCTTCGAGTAAAAAATATCTACTATTTTTGGCTTTTGAAGACCTCATCATATCTACACTCAAGGTATTCTTTTTTCACCTTCAAATGATTGGTGTCAGAACAATGGTAGCACAACACTCACATCATGATAATGAAAATGTTCTGTTTCCTAAGACATGTTAATAACTTCTATGGGGCCGAGAGAAAGGGAGTGTTCATCTTGTTCACCCCATAAGGTCCTCATTACATTTGTTTAATTATTTTTAAACTTTTATTGATGCATTGTAATTATACATCACAGTGAGGTTCAAAGTGATACAGCACTTGTTGAATCCCCAAAGAACACCACAATGTGTTCACAGCTTTGAGTAATGCCCTCCCTTCAACTGTGGACATGAACTGTGAATTGCTTTAAAACAATAGAATATGGGATGGTGATTACAATTTGTAAGACGTTAGTCTTAGTATACTGGAGCTGGACACACTGCTTGTGGGAGGAGCTCACATTTCAGGAATCGCTTAGGAATGACAGTCAGTCTCAAAGATCTGGGGGTTACCTCTGGTTAATAGCCAACAGCCGGGGCCCACAGTAGTATAGTCAGAAAGAAATGAATCCAAACAACCTCTTGAAAGAATGTGGACAGTATTCTTCCCCAGAGATGCTTCAGATGGAAACCCAGACCAGAAAGCATCACAGTTTTAGCCTTGCAAAACCCTGAGCAGAGGACCAGCGAAGTCACATCAGACTCCTGACCCACAGAAACTACATGATAATGCAAATGAGATGTTTGAAGTTGCTGAATTTGTGGTTATTTATATTCAGTGGTGGGAACAATGTCTATTGTTTGGAAATTGTGGGGGAGATGGAGGTGGAACCTGTTCTACCCTTGTGTGTGGGGAGAAAGAGTTCCTGGCCATACGTTTATCTCCATTTTACATCTAGAAAAAGTGAGGAAGAGCAAGCTGAAACTCATTATTTTTTATCCTGGGGTCAGTAAGAAAGAGAATTTACTATTTTGAATTCCACTGGGATTTCTGTGCTCCTTTCTGAAGCCGTTGCTTCCCCTGGAATTGAAGTTCATAGCAGAGGATTTCTGCTTCATTTATCCTTATAGCAGAGCTCCAAGAGAAGGTGTCTTGAATGATTTGGGGGCTCTTTATTTCTTTCAAATAGAATTATGGAGAGGTCTTATATACGTAATATCATAGGAAAGATTCAGGTAAATAGCTGGGAATGGAATTAATAATGGTCATTATGCTTAGCAGTTATTAAAAATTTAATGCGAACTTCTGAATATCCTGTTGAACATCTTTACCCTACTTCAATAATTAACCATAAAAATCAGTCAGAACTTAGTATTTTAAAAATTATTTGAAGGAGCATTTTAAATTCATCAATGATATTTGGGTCATAGATTTTAATAAATGTAAATGACTTTAAAAATTCTCTTGCCTACCCAGTCTATTTCAGAGATGGGATTATTGAGTATGAAAAATTAAGTGAATTTTTCCCACATCATTACCTAACAAATTCTTAGAGAGTCCACTGTCCAAGCTTAGAGTTTCATATTGTTTTCACATATAAACACTAGAATCAGAATTTATGAAAGCTGTTAATAGCCTACAAAGTCCAAGCTCCTGCTTTAAGTAAGTCAGAGATATCCGAAGTATACAGGGCATGTAATTACCTCTCATTATAAATCATTCCAAAGGAAGAATATGATTCTTTGGTGCTTCAATGTCAACTGATATTTTGAATAATATTCATTCTTATCATCCTGGGTTAGGTATTGATTATGGTTTGAAGTGTGGTGCCATTTTTCACAAGCCTGTAGACTCTTATTTTGGACTGAGGGACTAGAGACAAGGGTCTTGAGGCACCAGGTAAGGATTTGGAGCAGTGATAAAGGGGGCACTTGTGTGTGGCTGGAGCCACTGGATGGGGTTTAGCATGCACTTTTTGTACAGCACAACGAAGGGTACAAATGTGGGGCATAGATGGAAAGCTGTGAGGTTGTTTGATGCCAGCTCAGGAGGTCACAGGGGTGAGATTCTGCCGTAATGTCCTTCCAGGGTTAAATGTGGGGTCACAGAACATTGGAATTAGACGATCTATTGAAATTTATTTTGTTTAACCCTACATTTTACAGATTAAACAGTTTCAGGCTTAGAGAGATGACTAGTCAGTGGCAAGCCGAGAATTTGGCAATTCCAAGGTGTGATAAGCTATTATTTGTTTTCTTTATTTTCTATTTCTTTATTTTCTATATTTTTGATACAGCTCCACTTTTTATCTACCCCTGTCAGTACTTGAACACAGACACACACACACACACACACACACACACACACACACACACACACAATCTTTGCCTCTCTACCAACTTCCTGGTGTTAGTGGTGTCACAGTACAAACCCACAAAAAGGCTTCGAAGGTATATTACGAATGATCACTGGATTTGGAGTTAGAAGACCCAGCTTTCTTTCAAGCTCTGCCTTACCTATAGGAAAAACTAATGTTTCTGAGTCTTAATATCCTCATTTGTAAAATGTAAAAAAGACTCAATGGTGAGAATAGTGGATGAATGGCTTGGGGGCAGTAATTACCTTGCTTGGAGTCTGGTTGCCTTAAGAGTTGCCCATGGAAGTGCTGTGTACCCTCTGAAGTCCTTTACACATATATAGTATTATTTCTATGTGCTGGACACTCTGGTGAATGCAGGAGAGATATTACCTGAGAGAGAGCCCTTGACTTCCATAAAGTTATATTAAAGTTACAATCTCAGAGCTAAATGGGGCAGCATATGCTGAGTGGCAATGAATGGCAGGGGCAGGTATTTAGAGAGAAGTGAGATGGTTGTGGGATGGTGATTGGGGAAGACTTCACGGAGGAGTTGGGACCTGAGCTGGGTCATGAAGGAAATGTAGCAGACAGGAAGAGACCATCGAGGCAGGTGGTACACACTGGACAAAAGCATGAGTTGGTGGATGGGAGCTCAAGTAATGGAAAGGGACAAAAGAGGAGACCCAGGAGGAAAGAACTTAGAACAGTAAGATTTCTCAGGGCGGGTATTTACATCAAAGCTTAGAATTTTATTGTACTGGTAATAGGGAGTTGCAAGTGACTTTGGAACAAGAATAACTTGTCTGAAGTGGTGGTTTAGGAAACTTCCTATTGCAGGAGTGTGGGTTCATTTATAAAGGAAGTATAGAGGGGGAGGACTCATTATTTCTCATTATTTTTTTCCTCCTCAGCAGTTATGGGCATTGTGCTTCTGCTCTTTTTGTAATTTTAATTTTTTTATTGTTGCATTATAATTAAACATAATGAGGTTCAGAGTGACAAAAACATACATGTACACAGCATTCGTTGTGTGTTTCCCTCTGGGTCCCTCCCTGCTCTCTTTTTCCTCATAGATAATATTTACATTGATACAAATAACTTCATGTATGAGCAAAAGATTATTTGAATTGTTCTGCCATTTTAAATGATACTTGGATAAGTGCTGGGATTGTTCCAGGCTCTACCTGCAAGTAATTCTGTAATACTGCTATCTCTCATCCCTGCACAAGCCTGTATGTCCTTACAAAACTGCATAGGACCTCAAGGCTGATTTCTGTGACTTTGTTTTTAGCCAAGTGTTTTTAATAAGATCTACTGACAGAAAAGATCATCTTTCAAGGTCAAGGGAATAGGAGAAGGGATCTATCAAGTTGCAAATATTATTTGAGTGAATATGAAAGCAATATTTTCATATTTGAAAGCTATGATCTTAAAAGCTACATCCAACAAAAAATATATTATCTATATTTTGAACTTTCTTCTTTCATAATAACATGAGTTACCAGTCCAGGATCAAATTGGAGAAAGAAAGAATTAATGTTCTTCAAATCATTGAAGTGACAAATGAATATAAACATAATGGGGAAAGAATAGAATTATTCAGAAGGATTTTATTTTTATTCAAGTGAAAAAAATTGAGAAAGACAAAGTGCTTCATTTTCTGTATAATTAAAGAGGATTTTGAGTTGGAGAATATTGCTCTGTGATTCATATAATTCCCCTCCTCTCCCTTAGAATTCATCAGATCTTTGGTTTAGATTTAAGAAGTGACACTTTCACAAAAACAGGAAACTTTAATATCAGAAAAATAAACCTCAAAATGCATTCAAACTTATATAGGCTTCACTTTATCCTATATTATTTAATTTTTTTCATCAGATTGATCACTCTTGTGTGTCTTGTTCATCAATTTGGAAACCTAAGTGACTCAGTTACCTCTTTGTAAAGTGAGGTTGAAGCTACCAATTCTCCTTTCAAAGACATTGTTAGGAAAAGGTAGTTAAATGATCATGAATATCTTATAATCTCAAAACTCTATTTTCTTTTTTTAATTTTTATTTTTATTCATACATTGTAAGCATACATCTTTATTAGGTACAAATTGATAATGATATATGTGCTCACAATTCTCATTTGACCCCTTCCCCAAATTCCCACCCCGATCCCTCGCCCTCCCTCCCTCTCAAGTTCAGTTTAGTGAGTGACCTTGATATACATTAGTGTGCCCCCCCCGACCCCTTCAGTTAAATCAACTTCTTTGCTTTCAAGGGTCTCTCCTTTTTCATCTGGAGACCCTCTTATGCCCCATCTTCTCCCTAGCATCAGCATATTAGGGAGAACATATGCTTCTTTACTCTTTGTGACTGACTAATCTCACTTAACATAATGTTTTCAAGTTGCCTCCATTTCCCTGCAAATAACATGATTTTGTTCTTCTTTATGGCTGAGTAAAATTCCATTGTGTACATATCCCATAGTTTTGTAATCCATTCATCTATCGATGGACATCTTGGCTGCTTCCATAGTCTGGCTATTGTGAACTGTGCAGCTATAAACATAGATACACATACATTGGTCTGATAGTTTGGTTTCCATTCTTTTGGGTATATACCCAGTAGTGGTATTGCTGGGTCATAATGTAGGTTTATTCCCATTTGTCTGAGGATCCTCCATACTGTTTTCCAAAGTGGTTGCACAAGTTTTCAATCCCACCAACAATGTATTAGGGTTCCCACTTCTCCACACCCTCGCCAGCATTTGTTGTTGTTTGTGCTTTTGATGATTGCCATTCTAATTTGGGTTAGGTGAAATCTCAAGGTATTTGATTTGCATCTCTCTGATTGCTAATGAGGTGGAACATTTCCTCATACATCTATTGGCCATTTGTATTTCTTCTTTTGTGAAGTGTCTATTTAAATCCTTTGCCCATTTTTTGATTGGGTTATTTGCTTTCTTGGCTGTGATTTTCTTGAGTTCTTTGTATATCCTAGATATTAGACCTCTATTTTCTTAATAGCAAAAATTAATTCACTTTATTTTTGTTCTTTGTGAAATGCTTTTTTCAAGTGGAAAATACTTATAAATGTTAAGAATGAAGTCCATAGAAGGAGAGGTTATTACGATTAGTAATTGTGATTAATTCCTGGTGTGAGGATGACCTTGGGTAAGTTATTGAACTTTGCTTACCATGCTGCATACCTAGACCTCTCATGAGGATGTGTGCAGGTGTACAGCCCCCAATCATGCTCCACAAATTTCACATATCTGCTTCAGGCCTGCAGCATCCCTTTACCATTGAGATGTAGAAAAGATAAAATAAAAGGATGGGCTTATTGTACCATTTGTGTGATGATTTGGCTTTTCAGATGGACACTTAATACCCTTACCCATTTAGACCTAGAGACAGGAATAGTAATGTCATGTCTCAGTATGCTTCCACAGTTGGTTCAGTTGGGCCTTGATTGATACTGGACCTCACTATCAAGGGGCTATCTATGTGATGAACCTCTGACTTGATCCTTCTTTTTTTTTTTTTTTGTGATACTGGGGATTGAGCCCAGGGCATTCTACCTCTGAGCTACATTTTTTATTCTTTATTTTGAAATAAGGTCTAATTAAGTTGTGGAGGGCCTCACTAAGTAGCTGATACTGGCTGTGGACCTGCAATTCTCCTGTCTCAGCCTCCCAAGTGCTGGAATTGCTTCATCTGTTCTCCTGTAATGCTTCAGTGGCCATCCGTGTCCTTGGTTCTTTCATCAAGCAGCAGAGTGTGGTGGCAGCAGCAGTGGACCAGAAACAGAGCACTACCGATCTGCTGAAAGGAGCAAACACATAGCTTGGGGAGCTTTCTACTCTGATCCCTATCTTTACCAGTCCACACATTCATTGTGAGGATTAGGGGAACTATAGGTCAAAATGCTTTTAAACTATTAACTATGATGGAGAGGTAACATTGATTGAGAATCTAATTTCAATGACAATCTGCTGACTTTCCCTTTTTTTATTGATTAGATTTGTAATGAAGCAGAAGTAACTTTTCTTACTCAGCAAAAGCTGGCAACACCCTCACTTGCTTCCTTAGCACTCCAGATGATGATTTTGATACTATCATACAGGTAATTCCAGGCCAGTCTGGGAAGCAGCTCAGGGCAATCTTTGGCGATGTAGAGAATTAGAAAATGTTCCAGAACTATAACCCATGATAATGGAAATTAGAGAAGAATCTCTTAGGACTCAAAAAGAAATGGCAAAATATTCATTTTTCCAAAATAGAAAATCAATGATGGGGACCCATTTGGAGGAGATTTTTCTGAACTTCATAGTTCTTTTGCTCAACTTCTCAGCAAAATTAGAAAGTAATATGCCACATGCAGTTTCTGAAGAGCATAGGAAAGCAAAATAGAATTTTAAAGATTCCATCTTTTTTGTGTGAGATTCCTCCTACCCTGGATAGTCTGAAAGAATTAGATGCCTTGGCATCTGAAAAAGAGAGTCTTCAAAAGAATGGGTTATTCTAAGCTTACTGCTGGGGAAGCAGAGAGAGAGAGGGTGGGATGGGACGTCCCACAATGTAAATGCTGAGCACCCAATAGGCCTAGAATTAATCAGAAGGACTGAAGCCAGACGTCATTTATTTTTATGTAAAGTGTTGGATTAAGTTAGAGATGCAAAGACATTAAGTACAGGAGATTCTAAACTGAAAATGCACCCAAAGCATACCCAAAGACATTATTTTCTGTGATGGTACAAAGAGATGATGCAGATTTGAAAAATTTAAATATCATATGTGGTTTAGATTTTTTTTCAACTTCTGTGCAGCCTCTGGCTGCTGAGAGCCTATGGGAAGTCTTCTTTGTAATGTATACTAGTAAATCTCTGCTGGCTTGTCCGACATCTGTCTCATATAAATGAGGTAGTGCAGATGGCTGTCCTGTGAGGACTGGCAGGTGCTTGTTTAAGAACAGTGTGGGAGAGCAGGGTGTGTAGACTTATGAAGCTGATTGTAAATACTTAGACATTAAGAAGAAAGATAGGTGCTTTCCTTTACCAACTGGTCACAGATATGCTTCTCTAGCATCTGCTTTAGATATATACCCCATCCCCTGCACCCCACTCCCATCACTCTGGTTGATTCCTCAAAATTCTACACTATGGAGGAAGGGAAGCAGGGTGAAGACTCTGATTTTTCAGAAGATTTTCTCCACCATTTGTTTTCCTTGGCTGAGGTCTTTATAAAAAATTAAATATCTTTCAAATTTAAGACATAACAGGAAAATAAGTAAAGCTAGAAATGAGGAAGGAGATGGATTCTACAAGGGACCAGCATGTATTCCTTCTTCCTACTTATTCAAACCTGAGCTGTCTTTTGAGGGTATATTATTCAGTTTCTGGGCAGCTCTTCTGGTAACTCCAGAATCTGCTAATTTTTTTCCTTCTCTGAATTTTTATCATATGAACTACCCCATACCACTCAGACTAGTCTCAGTCATATTCTTACTAATCTCTTGTAGGTGAATGTTAAGTGGTTCTATGTCTCAACTTGAAATTAAAAGCTCTGCAAGGGCAAGGACATCTTATACTTCTCTTCCAAACCTGCACGTTGTAGGCATGTAATAAACACATTTGGATGCTAAGTATTGCAGAAGCAGATAAAACCCTCAGAGACAAGGATTTATATATTCTCAATGTATCTCACTCAGTAACAGAGGCCTTTAATACATACTAAATATCATAGCACCACAAAACACAAAAGGAGCACTTCTCAGATTCTAACAGAAGCCACATCTTTTCAGCTTCATTTCTGAAACATATTTCCTTTTGCTGTAAGTAGGAAGCACATTGTTGGGCTAGACACGATTCCTCCATCTAAGGCAACTGTTGTGAGTCAAGGAAAACAAAATTAATAGAAGTCTGGAGAGAGAATGAGCAATAGTAACAGGCTCAACACTCTTTTTGTTAGGGGATTAAAGCATTAATCATCCTATTATCTGTTATTTTGAGCTTTGCCAAAGTTGCTTCAGGTTGATAGGAATTAGTTCCAATTAAAGAACTTTGGAACTTTCCCTCTTACATTTCCCACTGTTTTGGATTGAAAGAAGATGGATGATGATAACATGGTCATGATAGTCTAATTGCAGTTTCCTTCCAGTTTTTGCTATGAAATTGTAGAAAAGGTCACTTCAGATATTTTTTTTAAATTAAGAGCTTCATTGTCAGAAAGTATCACTAATGCATGTAATTACTATTTTAGGTTATCAAGAAGGTCTAAAGACAGACATTCTATTTTGATACTTGCTATTCAATTGCATTAGTGACATTTGCTAATAACCTAAGGAAGCTACCTACTGTGGTGGTGAGTTTCCAGTTATAAAGTTTAACATTTTGACATTAGATGCCAGCACTATATATAATATGCATAAAGAGAGGAAGAATCAATAAACGTGCCAATTAAAAAATGTTAAAAACCTGAACTAGTCCCCAGCAACTCCATTAGGAAGGACAGAATGTAGCGGACAGCAGCAGTTATTTCTTGTCAGACTGCCCAATAGACTGGTTTGCAGGATTGCTATAGTTCACATTTAAAAAGGAGGTTCCCAGCAGATTGAGCTTGGCAGGTAAACTAATTCTGCAAAGTGGTAAACATGGGTAGGTTAATTGCTGAAGCTTCAAGATAAACCTCTTTGGAACCATGCTTCCTTACCCAGCACATTGATTAAAAAATAAAAATTTCAGTATTCTTTCTCACTTTTGAGAACTGCCTTGTATGATTAAGAAAATATTGTATCATCATTATTCAGCCTTTGGTACTCTTCAATTATTCCTCAAACATCCTTCCTGAGCAGTGAGATGAAAGCTCAATGCCTCATCACCAGCTGTTGGGTTTATTTGTGCATACTCTTAAAATACTTAGTGACCAGTTAACTTTTTTATTTGGAAAAAGAAAAAAGATGACTCAGTTTAGAAGCTTCTGTCTCTTCCAGCATGGGCTTTGGCTCAAAGAGAGTGATCTCAAGCCTGCTGTGAAGATAAATATATTTTATTGTGCAGGGTGGGAGTTTATGAGCATCCCATAAAAAAGTTGCTTTATTTTTCTGATTATGAAAGGAAAAAACACTTATCATGGAAAAATGCAAATTTGAAAAAGTAAGGAACAGAAAATATCACTCTATGAAGAGCACTATTAACATCTTATTTACTTTTTCTATGCAGGAACTTTTTGTACAAAGTTGTATGTATGTCCAGTTTGGACATTTTTTTTACAATCTAAGAATACTCCTGTGATGACTCAAATTATTAATGAATATGTGAATTCTATTGAGTGAGATTTTCATAATTTACCCAGCCATTCCAATAGTGTCAATAGTTTTCCATTTTCTACTATTTTATTAGAGCTATACCCATGGAAATCTTTGTGAATAAGGCTTTTTGGTATTTTAGATTATTTTTCTAGGGTTGATTCACTGGAATAGAAAATTTCACCAAAGGGTATGATAATGTAGTGAGATGATCAAATGGGAGTTTGGGCTGAGGTAACAAGGTGTAAGAGGGGACATATTCCACAGGCAACATCAGACAAGATGCCAAATTTTAAGAAGATGATTAAAAGCCAGTGACATTAGCCTTAATATTTTTATATCATTGAGAGTATAAAAGGTCAGGACTTCTGTATGTGCTATAAGTTTCCTCTTCCTCCCCTCAAGGAAATGACTGGTGTGTACCTGAGCCTTACTTCACCCCAGATAATTTAATATTTCCCTATTGGTTTAAATGCCTTGGTGGGCTTGTTTCTGATTCACACTGAGGGATCTAAGATGTGTCTGGCCAGATGCTGTGATGAGGACATAAGAGAAATCAGTAGAAAGAATCACCTGAACTCCTGGAGTGCTCCAGGAAAGGAGTGTGGCAGCTTCTCATGAGACTGAAAAAGGAAGTGATAGGAATGAAAAAAGATATATTTGCTACTATTGAGGATATCATAGGTCTCTGAACACTTATAGAAGATAAAGGTGAAAGAGAAAGAACAGATATGGTGGCATAATAAAAAAAGTTTGAATTTTGGACATGCTGAGTTTTTAAAAATATATTTCTATTGGTGCATTATAATTTTGCATCATAGTGAAGTTCAGTGTGATACAAACACACATGCACACAGCACTTGGTGTGATTGGAGTTCTTGGTACCTGTGGGCAGGCAGACCCAAGTGTCTCACAAGTTGTGGGCTGCAGATCTTGGAGCCCAGAGAGGCCTTGGCTCAGAATGTGGATATTGGCATGGTCACAGATAGATGAATGCTGGATGCTTGGAATGGTCCAAAGAAGGTGTAGAGTGAGGTGAGAAGGTCAAAGGCAGTGCTATGTATTATGTCAGCTGGGAAGAGCATGAGAAACTAGACAAAGGTGTTAAGGATGAAGAGGAAGGTGGAAGCAAATCCAAGAGTAAGCAGTTTCAGGGAAGGTGAGAAGGGAGAGAAATCCAAGTAAGGAATAGGTGATAGGGAAGTCAGGTGAGAGGGGTCTTAAAATTAACTTGTTTTGGAAGTAGTGTGACATCTATGACTGTATCCAGCTAAGCTTCTGTGTAATGTTGGCAACAGGGACACAACTTAAATGGATGGAATAGTGAATGGGTAGAGAAAAGGAACCTTTTTAAGAAGACCATTTTTTCTCAGGATCTAGATTGTGAAAGGAAAGTGAAATATATATGAGTGAGAAAGAGGCTTAAAAGATTGAGGGAAAAACTTGAACAGTACAGGCAGGCTATGGGGAAGGTGGCAGTGAAGTAGAGAGACAAAATGTAGGATAGAAAGATTTAATAGACCTGGATCCCAAAGAAGATAGGAGAAATTAGATTAAGAAATTCTTGGCCCTCTTAACTGTAAATGCAATCAATTTAAGACGCATGAAGCAAGGAATGATACACATTCCTAAACAAAGAATGATAAAATTCTTGAATATTGATATAGGACAGTCTACAATATATTTTTTGAAAGAAAAACCAAGACAAACAGTATATTTAGTGTGCTACAAGGACTGTGATGAATGGCCCTGTGGATTCCATACTAATGTATGAATGATATCTCTTTGAAATTGTAACATTTCAATATTCTCTAGGTGAAAATAACCTTTGGTGTGAGTTAGTGTCTCACATGACTTTTGCTGGAGGATGCTTTTCAACATTTTCTGCATTTTTTTGTTGTTGTTCTGGTAAATATTCACAGGAGTAATGTTCTGATCATTTAGCTTCTGACTTATCTATTTATTCAAGGATACTGCACCAATCAGACTGATGGATCAGATTCCTGCTCTGCTGATAGCTATGTTTTAAAATGAAACCTGAATAAAGTGGCCTTCTGATGGTAGTTTGGTTCTTCATGTCACTTGTTCACAGGAAGAGAATGCCTTGGCATGCTGACATGAGTCTTTCTGCCTGACAGTTTCCTCTCATAAATAAGTATATTGTCTTCCTGGTGCATAATATTAGCCTTTGAAAATGTGATTTTAATGGGAGCCCACCTCTCAGAGTTAGTATGCTAACAAAATCAAAATTTTTACCCTGTTCCTACAAGCTAAAGGTCAGTTCCTAGACTGTGGTGAATTCATTAGGTTTGGCTTTACTTTATGTAGGTTCATTGGAGGCAGTCCCCTAGCTTTTTCTAGTTGATGTCCTCTTTTTATATGGTCTACTTTCAAATTTTTTTGTGGCACTAGTGATTGAATCCAAGGGCATCCTACCTCTGATCTCTGCCCCCAGCCATCTGTTTTTAAATTTACTTTGGAACGAGATCATGCTAGGTTACTGAGAGTCTTGCTAAATTGCTGAGGCTGGTCTTGAACCTGTGATCCTCTTGTCTCAGTCTCCCAGGCACTGGTATTACAGGCATGAGCCACCACACCTGGCTTGGCTATTTTCAAGTTAAATGAAGCGGCTTGTTGTCTTTGTGTTCTCTGTAAAAATAAGAAAGAACAAGTCATGTGCATGAGGGGGTGTAGGACAGTAGTGGGATGTGAGTGCGTGGATAGAGACAAGAGCTGAATTGAGACATGAAAAGGAATGTTGAGCCTTGCTGAGATGCAGCTGGACGATCCCTGTTGGCCAAGGACTGCTGTAGATTTTAAGTCCCACCCTGGGAACCCTCTCAGGTGTAGGCAATCAAGAATCATTGGTTATCTTATGTGCAGCTGACATTAGCGACTAAAAAAATCAATAGAAAAGTAGATCTGTAGGGTTCTTTGATTTCCTTCAGAGAGTTTCTGCAACCAGGGAGAAGACAAGGAATATTTAGATTGATCCTAGGTTGCAGAGAGGGTGTTGAAGAAAGACAATGGATGGGGATGGTGAGAGAGTTGAAATGATGTGAGGAAGGTAGGACAGGAGGTGAGGCCAGGCTGTCATGTGTGTCTGGGTGGCACCTAGGTCCTGTGTCCCCTGGCCTGCAAAGGGAAACAGGACTGATTAGAAAGCAGCAGACTGCCCTCATCAGACTATCTTATCCATAAATTACAGTGTGGAGTGGTGCTCTGCTAAGAAAATGTAGACAGGCAAGAGAAGGGGCTCCTTTAGAAAGAACAACAAATAGCAGCCCTTTCACAATGAATGCAGGAAGACTCTAGGATCTGGGAAAGGCAATAAATAAATAAATAAATAAATAAATAAATAAATAAATAAATAAAGTCTCTCCTTCTACGCCTAGAAAGAGTGCTGAGATGCATTTCAGACTTTGGGCCTCCAAAACTATGATATAAACCAATTTTGTGTTGTTTTGAGCCACTATGTTGTGTTAATTTGTTATTGTAGCAGCAGGAAAATAATACAGCAAGTAACACCAGGTTGTGAGGGGAGGTTGGGGTTAATATGGGGCAGCAGGCACTGCACTGAGGGAATAAGGACTCAGTTACCAAACTTAACCATTTTTCAAAATAAGATGAAAATCTAGTTTTCTATATGAAAGTACTGTTTTTACTTCAGTTGTTTGCAACTATTCCAAATAATAAAAATAAGCTCTAGAGCTGGGTGTGGTGCTGCATGCCTGTAATACGAGTATTTGGGAGGCTGAGACAGGAGGATTGCAGGTTCAGGAACAGCTTCAGCAACATAGCAAGATTCGGAAACCTAGTGAGACGCTGCTTCAAAACAAAAAAGAAAAAGGGCTGGAAGTGTACCTCAGAGGTGAAATGCCTCTGAGTTCAATACATAGTACCACACACACATACACACAAGAAAACAAAAACAAAAACAAAAACAGTTGGGTGTGGCGGCTCACACTTGTAATCCCAGCATTTGGGAGGCTGAGACCGGAGGATACGGGTTCTCGGCCAGTCTCAGCTGCCTAATGAGGCACTCTGCAACTTAGTGAGACCCTATTTCAAAATAAGAATAAAAAATAGGGCTGGGGGTATAGCTCGGAAGTAAAATGCCCCTGAGTTCAATCCCTAGTACCGCAAAATAAAAAAGAAAAAAAGAAAAAACAACAACAAAACAACTATCAAATATGAGTATATGTAAATATGTATGATAAAAATGCATATTTTAGTCAAAAGCAATGAATTAGGTTTTCTAAACACGTTAAAGTGTAGAACAAATGATATATGAGTCATAGCTACCACTGGCTTGTTAGCATAAAATAACCAATAAAATAATATATATGGTTTGAAAATACTTATATTTAAAATAATGTTAAGAAGGTGAATTGGAATGCATCACATATTAAAGTGAATATGTGGAGATTAAGGAGAGGAATGTGGTCAGGGATGGTGGCTGAATGGAGACAGAAAGCCAGGATGAAAGATAAGATGGTAAAAGGGACTTGTGGGTGGACTGATGACCATTGCTGTACCAAGCTGAGGTGTGAACTGCTGTGTAGGCTGGAGCACAGAAGACTAAGGTCAGGTTAGATGGTGGATTTTCACTGGGGATACAGAGATAACAGAACATATGTCCCCATTTCAAAAGCTTTATTGAGAAATGGGGAAGAATGATATGTAAATAAGGAAGAGTGAAAAAATGTAGCAACTGTGTATTTATTTAAAAAAATGAATGTTCATTCATTCATTCATTCATTCATTCATTCATTCATCTAACATTCCTTCAAATGTTTATTAAACACATGCTCTGCTCCTAGTAGTTCCTCGGATCACAATGTGCCTATGTAGCACACAATATGGTTAAAAAGTTGTAAGAGCTGTGTTGTGTTTCCCTTTTTTCACCTATTATTTATTTATTTAATTTTGATTTATTTATCTGGTTTTTGAGGTACTGAGGATTGGACCCAGGGGTGCTCTGCCACTGAGCTATACCCCCAGCTTCTTTTATTTGTTATTTTGAAATAGGGTCACACTAAGTTACCCAGGCTGTCCTCAAACCTGTGATCCTCCTGTCTCAGCCTCCCAAGTACTGGGATTACAGGCCTGCATCACAACCCTGGCTTAATTTTGTTTTTAAATTCTACTCTGTCTCTATCCCAAGATTAGGTTATGCTAGAGGCATGCCAGTCAACCTTTCTGAGCCTTGGATTCCTTGTTGGTATAAAGGGCATTATTCTTGTTCCCACTCCACATAGGACTGTTGTGAGAAATAAACAGGAAAGTTCTTGTTAAGTGTCCAATATGCGGAAGAGACCTTAGAGGCTTCATTTCCCTTTTCAGCAGGTTCCTCCTCTTCCCTTGCCACTGTCACTCTCTGGCCTAGGTCCTCACTGCTGGTGCCAATGTCATTTCATGTCACACTGAGGATCTTCTTGCTCTTCCCGTTCAATTTGGCTTATGATTCAAACAAGACAGTCCCCAAACAGCTCCATTGCCAGTAAACCATAAACTCCCAGCCTCTTGGAGCTGTGAGGGGTTTGGATGTCCTCCTCAGGCTCCCGCACATTGTAGGACTCGCAGGAGGCTCACCTTGGAGACTCATTCTTTCTATCTGTTTCCATCATTCCCATTAAGTGTCTCAGTTGCCTTCAGTGGTTAGGATGTGGTCATGGTTTTCCTTAGTTCCAGACAAGTCCTTTATTCTCATTTCACCAACTGATGACAATATTCTCCTCCATAGGCAGTTACAAAGATTTATTTGTGGGGAAAAGTTCCCTGGAATAGAAGTATTCGTGTTGTGATGTTTCCTAGAAAAAAAAGTTATTCCTGATAATAGACCTCAGAATGTCTGCCTAATTCCCACTGATCCACATCTGTTCTATTAAAAGACTTCTCTGTGGAATCAGTGGGATTTTAGAACAACTCATCAAAGAAAATATGAAAATCAAGTTGGGGGCAAATTTTCACTTTGTATCCAAATACCACCGTCAGGGTAATAAAACAACCCATGTGTTGGGATTCATTAGCTTATATTGACAATTTAAAAACATAAGCTTCTGATGAAACGAAACATCTACCTTACAGTTATGAAGAGATGGCTCAGTTCCGTCACTGGATTTCTTGAGTAATTTTGGTGTTAAAGTGATACATGATTATAGGAGGATGTTGTCTATAAACTGAAGCTGTTTCCTGGAGGGAATCCATTTCACAATAAGACCCATTCAACCAAGTTCTCTGCAAACCAAGAAAGAGTGAAATTCTTCGTATTTACTTTTTATTGTGTGAAAATTGCTATTGCGTTGCAAGTGTTATAGATGTTTGGGAAAGAAGAATGGGGCATTATTAGAAATGTATCTCTGGGGCATAATTTAGCATTACTAGTAGGAAATGGAAGAAATGGCTTTATCCTGAAAAAAAGCAATGTCTGAGAAATATTATCAGTAACATGCTACTAAAACCAAAGGCTGGACTGATTAGAATCAGTGGGAGTTTGGCTACTAAAAACTGCATTATTAGAACTTGCAGAAAGAAGGGAAATAGAAAGTAGCTGTATTGGGAAGGTAGGTGGTAATGGCTGGTGAGGAATTCCAAGGAATCTATCAAAGGGGAAAAATCATTAATAAGCCCCTTACAGAGTTGGTACACCTCAATTTATTTTTTATAAAGGGTTCAGGGTGCTTTACAAAGTGTAAATGTGACTCAGGGACCTTTAGGATATTTGGCTGATGGTAAATGTCATAAACAGAAGAAAAATCACTAAAGTTTGGACTCATTTATAGATGCAGAAAGCTGAAGGTAAAGCTAGGACTTGAATGCAGGTTTTCTGTTTCACTGAAATTCTTTCATCACCAAATGCAATATTTGAAGTACTTTTTGTACCAACTGAGAATTCACTTCACAAAACATTTAAATTATAGCCCTCTCAGCTTTCCTGTATTTGCACTGATGATATAAATTATTTTTTATCTCAAAATGCTTGGAAGGAAATTAACCCAAGTGATTAGGGCAATAAAATATGATTTAATTTTTAAGATCATACCTTTTGGAATCTGGGTTAATGAAATAATATTTTTAATATTTAAATTAGTTTTCTTGAAATTATAAAAAAGTGAATCATGCACATAATAGAAAGGTTGAGTAGTACATAATTAGTTTAAGATGGAAAGTAAAAAAATGTCTCTTTTCCTGACTCCTATTCTCACTCCACAGATGTTAAGTATTAACTTTCTTTTATGTGCCTTTCAAAAACTCTTATGCCCCCTTAAAGGCATTTTACTGGGGGTCTATAAGATTTATTTAATCCCATATCCCTTTGATTATACAAATTGGACAATTATATATGCATATTATTTGTACCTCACCTTTTTTACTTGCCAGAATATCTTGGAAATTTTATCTTTTCTAATCAGTGCCTTGGGCCTATCTGCTTTTAAATGGTGGCACATTATTCTGCTTTGCATTTTTTTTTTTTTTTTGCGGTACTGAGGATTGAACTCGGGCATTCTACCTCCGAGCTACATCCCCAGCCCCTATTTTTTATTCTTTATTTTGAAACAGGGTCTCACTAAGTTGCGGAATGCCTCACTAGGTAGCTGAGGCTGGCCGCGAACCCGGATCCTCCGGTCTCAGCCTCCCGAATGCTGGGATTACAAACCTGCGCCACCACGCCCGGCTTTGTTTTGCATTTTTACTATAATTATTTAACCAGTTCTCTATTGATAAACAATTAGGCTGTTCCTTTTGTTGTGTGTGTGAATGTGTGTGTGTGTGTGCACACACAAGTGTGTGCTATAAAAATACTATGGTTGATCTTCTTTTATATGTCTTTGAATACTTCTGTGAATATAGCTGGAAGAAAAATTCTTCCATGAAGGATTCCTAGTCCAAATGGGAAATGTGTATGCTACATTTTAGTAGATATTTCCAAATTATCCTCCACTGAGGAGGCATTAGCATCTGCTCTCTAACAAACATTCAGGAAACTGTTTCTAACATTTTCAATGGAATTGTGTATTATTAAACTATCTGATAGTGAACAGAGGTATCCTGTCATTAATATTCTGTATATCTTTAATGTAGTGAGGCTGGGGCTCTTTCTCCATGTTTATTTCCCATTTAATTTCTTTTTTTTGTCTGAAATGCTAGTTCATGCCCTTAATTTTCTAATAGGCTGCTTAATCATTTCTTACTGATTTGTCAGATCTTTTTATGTATTAAGAAAATTATTCTGAAACAGGAGGATTGCATGTTTGTAGCTAGTTCTAGCCTCAACAACTTAGTGAAGCCCTCTGCAACTTAGTGAGACCCTGTTTCAAAATAAAGAATAAAATAGGGCTGAGGGTGTAGTTCAGAGGTAGAATGCTCCTGGATTCCATCTCCAGTAAAACACACACACACACACACACACACACACACACACACACACAGAGAAAATTGATCATATTTTTTGGAAATACTTTTCCAAGTGCATCCTTTATATTTAATATGATAATAATAGTTTTATTAAACTTAAAATTTTATATGCTAACATTGATCAAATTCTTTATTTAGGGCTTTTGGAGCTTATGTGATGTTTAGAAAAGTTTTTCTCAAGCTAGGCATGGTGGTGCATGCTTGTATTCCCAGTACTTGGGAGGCTGAGACTGGAGGATCCAGGTTCACAGGCAGCCTCATCTACTTAGTGAGGCTCTCTGAAACTTAGTGAGATTTTGTTTTAAAAGTAAAGAATAAAAATAGGACTAGTGGTGTAGCTCAGAGGTAGAATGCTCCTGGGCTCACTCCCCAGTACCGCAAAAATAAATAAATAAATAAATAAATAAATAAACAAACAAATAAAAATAAAGAAAGAAAAAAGAAAAAAAAGTTTTTCCTCACACTACATTTATAAAAGTAGTCGCATTTTATTCTAGTTATTACACATTTTAATTTTATTTACATTTAAATCTTTACTCCATCTAGAATATATTTGTAGTTAAGGAATAAGGTCAGAGATTATTTTAATTATTTTTCCAAATGGCTAGTCAGTTGTCTTAATTTACTTACTGAGAAATTTATCAGTCCCTAATGAAGTAAAATTCTGTGCTTGTTTAAAATGAAACTCTCATGCATATTTAGCTCTATTTCAGACTTTCTATTCCGCCATTTTCACCTGTATATTTTCCTATGTTAACACCAAAAATATCAGTACTAGTAGCTTTAAAGCCTGCTAACTGTCTAGTGGGGCTAGTTACCCCTTCTTATTCTTCTTACATAGAATTTTTTTTAGCTAAATAAGTGGATTCATTTTTCCTAGACAATCTTCATCATTAAGAGACATTGCAGAAAATTCAGGAGGGTTACATTAATTTTATATGTTAATTTGGGGGGAAATCAACATTTTTACAATATGGGAATTTCTTCATATTAATTTTGCAAGGTTCTTATTTATTTTGAGTTTTTCCCCTTTTCATAATTATAAATTGAGTATTTTCTTCCAGTGAATTTTGAATATTTTGTATTTAAAAATTAGATTGGTCTGCAATATTATATATTTGTTATTAGATTAGACTGCTATATAGCATATATGTATTAAAACTATTAACTACCTAGTTATTAATTTTTATAATATTGTATCCATATTATTCTTTGTAAGAACAGTTTCAAAATTCACCTTATTTTCCATGTTCTAGAAATCATTGTGTGTGTGTGTGTGTGTGTGTGTGTGTGTGTGTGTGTCTGTGTGTGTGTGTTTACAGATTGAACCCAGAGGCATTCTACCTCTGAGCTATACCCCCACTCCTATTTTATATTTTAGTTTGAAACAGGGTCTCACTAAGTTATGGAGGGCCTCATGAGTTTGCTGAGGCTGGCCTTGAGCCTGCAATCCTTCTGTCACAGCCTCCCAAATACTGAGATTACAGGCATGTGCCACTATGCTTAGAAATCTTTAACTTCAGAAAGTTTCAGGAAGTTTTGTCAAATTTCACATCATTTGGGCAATAATTTTATCTATATTTTAAAATATATTTGTGAGCTCTACCCTCCTACAATTCAATATCTTTTTTGTGTTTATATTCTGTATTTTCAAGTTTGTTTAAATTTAAAAAATCTCAATTAGTTTAATTAGTTTAAATTTTGTTTTATTTGATTTTAAAGGATTTAACTCTGATATATTTATCCTTTCCTAGGTTATCTTTTTTTCTTTAACTCTTACTATTTTCTTCCTTTAATTTTTCTTATTCTTGTTCTTTTTCTGATTTTTTGGTTGGGTTATTAGTTTACTGCAGATTTTTCCTTGCTTAGTGATACATTTTAGAGTGAGTGTTCTATTAGAGCATTGCTTTAGCTGTGTTCTGTAGGTTTCAGTGTGTAGGTTGCTCACAACTGTTATTTATCAGATATGCTATAATCTAGTAGTTTGATTAAAGTTTTCATACAGATAGAGTTTTGCTTTTGCTTCTTTTTTTGTTATATGTGTTAGCTTTATTGCATTATGGCTAGTAAATATTTTCTGTGCTATTTCCACTTTGTCTAAGTTATTGTTGTTTTTCTCTGTTGCTTAATAAATGATCAGCTTTTGTAAATGTTCTTGGGCCCTGGAAAAATAGAGACATTTTCTTTTTTTTGAGGGGAGGCATACAATTCAGTGGAATCATTACTTCACTCATTGAATAAGTAATTTATAAATGCATCTTAATTTAGTTTAAATGAAAGTATTCCTATGTTCCAGAATCAGTTCTAGGTACCTGGGATAGGGTAGTGAATAAGACACACTGAATTTCTGCCTTTGTGGAACTTTATTTTTATTTATTTATTTATTTATTTTTGTTTTTATTTATTTATTTATTTATTTTTTGCGGTACTGGGGATTGAACTCAGGGGCATTCTACCTCCGAGCTATACCCCCAGCCCTATTTTTTATTCTTTATTTTGAAACCGAGTCTCACTAAGTTGCGGAGTGCCTCACTAGGTAGCTGAGGCCGGCCGCGAACCCGGATCCTCTGGTCTCAGCCTCCCGAATGCTGGGATTACAAGCGTGTGCCACCACGCCCGGCCTTTGTGGAACTTTAATTCTAGTCAAAGAGACAGAAAATAATCAAGCAAATAAATACATGCAGCTTTTCAGTACTACATGCTTTGAAGAGAAATAAAGAAGTGAGGAGATGGGGATGACCTTCTCAGGGGGAGGATGAAAACCGTGTTGGAGGGAGGCCAGCACGGCTTCCTTGAGCAGAGACCTCTGAGCAGTCCCAGAAGGAAGAAGGTAGGAGGGGGCATTATGTTCAGAGAGAAGAGCATACCTGGTAGAGGGCAGCAACCGCAAAGGTTCTCCTGGGTGAACAAGCTGGAATTTGAGGACAGCAGTAAGATTATCAGTGTGGCCAGCATAGAGACAGCAAGGAGGAACCTGGCAGGGGCTGCAGCGATGCATCTGGAAAGCCACTGGAGGTTTTAGAACCAGAGAGTGACATAACCTTATTTATATGTTAAAAATGTCACTCCAGCAATTACCTGTGTTCCAGTTTATTATATTTAAGTATTGCATGTATCATTACATATTATGCTTTTGACTATTTGGTTTGTCAAGGGTTGAGCAAGTGGCATTAGACTCCTAGGACTGTGCTTGAGTCTGTTCATTTCTGCATTTTATGCATCTTGTAAGTTTTGATGCTAAGTTAGGGATGAAAGCTTCAAGCACATGAAATCTTCATTACGGATTTTACCTTTTATTTTAAGGATCTCATGTTTTCCTGTGTAATGATTTTTCCTTGAATTCGCCCATTATGTGTTCATGTTACCATGCAGCGCTTGCTTTATTTTCATATGGATTTGCTTGTTCGGTCGTTGTCTATCCCCCTTTTAAAACATTCTGTGTCATATTTTGTTTCTTCAATTTATCTATCTGTCATACAATCAAATGGTTGGATTTTAAAGTCCAATCTAGTTTTTTTCTTTTGCTAAATGATCTGTTTTTGTTTCTGTTTTACATTTTATAATTGGAAAGATTTATACTCTGTGTTTAAGTCTTTAGTGGTAACAGCCCTAAATTTGCATACATACTTAAATCAATTTCTTGACTGTAGATGGTTTATATGGAATTTATTCCCTAAAATTTGTGGAAATTGACTCATCATACTTCTCTACCACCCTTCCTCAATAATTGCCCTCCTTTAAAAATATTTACATTCTCTTCTATAACTTAATTCCCTTCTAAACAGTTTCAGTTCTCCTTGGCTTCAATGAGCTTTTTTTTAAATCTATTTTGTTTGTACTCAGATTTTTCAAAAATTTTAAGAAAGCCTCAGAGATTTTTTTATATCTATTGCATTCTTGCTTTTCTTCTGATAAGGTCTTTTATACTTAAAATTTATGTATATGTACAGATTTTGGGTCCAGTTTATTTCCCATAACAATTTGTAGACATTGTTTCACAGAATTGGCAAAAAGTCTTCCTCTATTATTTATTTCTTCTCTCTTTCTCTTTCTCTTCCTTCTAGAGATTGAACCCAGGGGCATTCTACCTTTAAGCTACATCTCCAAACCTTTTTAATTTTTTTAAATTTTGAATCAAGGTTTTGCTAGGATGCTGAGGATCTTGCTAATAGCTGAGGCTGGCCTCAAATCTGTGATCCTCCTGTCTCACCTCCTGAGTACTGGGATTATAGGTATGCACTACTGTTCCTGGCTCTTGATAACATTTTCTTCAGTAATATTAAGTACCATGATACTCTGATACTCTGTGTGTCTCTTTCTGATATATCATTTTTCTAATCATAAATGAATTTTTAATATTCTTAATTCTGTTCTGACTATATTTTAAAAACTGACTTCTAATTTTAGCTATTTCTAATGCAGTTTTCATTTCTGTAGTGATTTTATTTCACTTTTTGCTTCTATTTATCATCTGTCAAATTTTCTTCCTTTGGTTTCTTCATCTTCTTTGAGCTCTTTCCCCCCTGGAGTTCAAGTTATCTTTATTTGGAGCTTACTTTAAAAATTTTTTTTTCTTCATAAATTTCTTTGTAATGCTTCTTGGTATTTTTTTAACTTCTTTTATTCTTTTCCTTCTTCATTTATAATGCCTTGGTATAGACCTTGCATTGGTTCATTTCTGATGACTGTTCATCTTTGAGTCAGGCCTCCTAAGTCTGGGCTACCTATTTGCTCAACAGTAATGTGGGGAGATGCTATGTCCTGAACACGGTGTCCCTCTCAAATTCATAGGTTGAAACCCTTTCCTCTCATGGGCTGGTACTAGGAGATGGGAGCTTCAGAAGATTTTTAGGATTAGATCATCTCATGTGATTGGAACCCTCATGATTGGTGTTAGTGTCCCTATAGATGTTCCAAGAGAGTTTGCTTCCTCTCTCTGCTAAGTAAGAGCACGGTGAGGAGGCACCATCTCTGTACCAGGAACTGAGCCCTCACCAGCATAGAATCTACTGACACTTTGATCTTGACTTCCCAGATGCCAGACGTCTGAGAAATAAGTGTTTTATAAATCATCTGGGCTGTGATGTTTTGTTATAGCAAGCCAAGCTGATGAAGGCAGGGGCATGGGAGGAATGACTCAGTCTTGGATTGTAGTCCCAAAGGTTTTCCTATCAAAACCTCTCTACCTATTATCTTCTCTTTGATGCAGGTGTCTTCCTTATTTGTGTGTTCCTGTTCCTCTTTTCAGGTATGAGCTGGAGGTCCTTTTGTTTTCCAGGGAAGGCCTGAATGTCACAGTCCTCTATATACTGAGGTAGCATTGTATGTGACTCTGCACATCTGAATTTAGCCAGCAGTTGAATTACAATCACTGTTTATCCTTTCCTCTGCTCTCTGCTGCTCTTCTGACCTGCTTCCTTAGTGATGAGGTCTTATAATGGGTTTTTGACAGTATTCCTAATTTAAGGTTTGGATTTGTGGTGTATTTCCAGTTTCAGTTGGTGTTTTCATACTATTCTGTTGCTCTCAGTGTGCTTTGGGGAAGACTGGCAAGCAAAAACCATTTACTCAACTACCTTTAATTGGGAATTCCCACACAAGTGGTTTATTGTTTCTGTAGTCTAAATAAATCTCATTAAAAGTGATTTTATAGCATCCCCAGTGACTCAATTGTGTGATAAATTTATCAAAATATAAATTCCAGGGTATCAACAAAGCCACCCAGAAGAGTAAGAGGTTCCAGCCAGTAATAGTGGCCACTCAAGGTCACATTCCTAAAACATTTATGATTGAATCATTAACTCATAAAATAGTGAACAGAAATATGGTAAAGCAAAGTTTGGCAAGTTGTAATTTCAGCCTAATTAGTTTCATCATTATTTAGTATGGGACAGGGAGTCATTGAAGTCTTTACCAGGGAAGTCACTTGATTAGAGCTCTGATTAGGAAAGATGGATTGGAGAAGAGAAGAAGGACCAACAAGAGGACATTGGTTAAGAGAATACCACAGTCATCCTGCTACCTTTCGGAATTTTTTTTTCTTAATTAAAAAATGTTATTGGTACATTGTAATCATCCATCTTAATGAGGTACAAGCTGGTAGAGGCATACATGCACACAGCACTCATTTAACCTTTCCCCAATTCACACTCCATTCACTCCCTCCTTCTCATGTTCACTTAGTGATTGACTTTGATATGTTTGTTAATGTACATCATGTGCATTAGTATTTCTCGGTTACTTCAGATTTGCTAATCTTGTATTAAAAGAGTACAAAAGTATAGAAATAAGATTTGTACTTTGGAAAACTCTCTAGAGTAAATGGCATGCCTCTCAGTGCCTCATTGCTTGCCCATTACTGAAATACTAATTCAAATCAAATTTCTAAATAAAATTTTAATTAAATTCTAAATAAAAATTCTAATTTTTAGTCAGACATAGTTGAAATACATGCAATGATACATTTATTAATGATAGAGTTCTGTTTTCGAGTGCATTGTTGCTGAACATTAAAAAAAGTAGAACACCCTTTTATCCTTGAGAAGCATTCATCCTGTAGTGTGATAGGGAGAGTGATGTTCCCCAATCCCCCAATGAGGGAAGCCCAAGTTTAATCCCCTGGGATCTGCCAATAAATTACCTTATGTGGCAAAAGTACTTCCCAGATGTGTTTAAGGTTAAGGACCTCAAGATGAGGATAAACAAAGCCCTCTAAAAGTTGGAGCAGTATTAAGAAAGAGAAGAATTAAGGAGGACTTCAAGATGGAGGGGACATTAGATATGGGCTTTGGGAGCTGAATAGAATTTTAAAAAGGGGAGATGGGGCAGGTAGGTGAATTCCAGAAAACCAATGTCAATCTCAATATCCTGTATGGGGAAGTGGGGACGTGGGAAGGGACCTGGGGGAAACCCCACCAAGTGCTGTGTGCATGTATGTCACTATCACTATAAACTACATTATTATGTGAGACTACTGTACCAGTAAAAACATATAAAAAATTCTAGTCAGAGGGAATGAGATGAAAAATGCCAAGAAAATATGAAAATATGCAATGTGTTTGGGAAAAGGTGGGTATATTAATATCATGGTATATACCATTAGATTAATATTCCTGAAAATTATTATTAAATGTTTTTGTTGGTTATATTTGTTGGTTATAAACATATAAAATATTCAGGATGCAAGGATGTAGAAAAGCTTAGGTTGGAACTAGATTGTGAAGTATTTAATATCATGCAAATTCTATTACCTTTATTTAGTATCTGAGCCAGGGTCCAGCCCTAGCAGGAGTCAGGGGTTTGTCAACAGGTGGGAAATGAGATGAGGTCTCGAGAATACGCTCACACTGCATGCAGTGTAGAAGTGCATCTGTTTTGTTGTTTTTTAGTCGCTGTTTTATACGATTTTTTTTTACAATGAGGCATATAGAACAGGAATTTTTACAGACTTGTTTTTCCAAAGGTTATTCATTAGTTAAAATCTTTACAGTTTTGTTTAGCCCCTTTAAGTAGTGTTCTATCATATCTCAGGTAGTTAGTGGGTTCCAGGAAGACCAGATGGTAGTGGGCAAAAGACTATTTGTATTAGCTATTTAGGTAAACTTGCAAAGCCTGTTTCTAGACTAATGCTTATAAAAGATGAATGCATTGGGTTGTCTCGAGGCACTGCTTTTTTTCAGCTAAGAGATCAGTATCTGTCAGGCCACATGTTTCTAAGAAGTTTTCTTTTATAATTAATATAAAGGTAAAACCCAAAGCACCCCAAATTTCCAGAATATAATAATGCAAAGTGGGATATGCCATGCATTCCTTCTTTTGGAATTGTCTGCCTTGCAGGACTCCAGCGGACCGAGCCTTGCTCAAGATCCAGCTATTAAGGAGCTGTGGCAATCTACATATTTATAAATTTTGTTCTATGCTTACTCTAGAAAGGGGAATTATCTGAGGAAGAGACAGGAGAAAGACTGATTGTTAGAAGAAGAGTTAGGGGGCCACTAAGGCTGTCTAGACGAGGTAGTAGCATCCATGTTAATAAAATGCAACACTGCATATATTGGTGAATTTCTGCTTCTATTTTCCATGACTTTTCTTTCTATGGTTGTGTTCTCCTGCCTTGTAGAGCCATAGATTTCCAAAGTTGGTGGCACTACCTCCAGGGAGGATGATGGAACAATTCAAGGGGATAGTAGGAGGCTGGGTAGCCCTGGGTACGATTGGAGAGTTGAGTAAAAATAGGGGGGGCAATGGAAGTCCCCAGTGTGGGGGGACACTAAGTAATTTTTTCTTTCTGAAAAGAGCCATAAGCTAACTAATTTGGAAATCTATGTATGTAGACCATTGTAAAATGCAAGACAAATATTATTAACATAAAACTATATTTAAAAGTAATTTAATTTATTTGCAAACACTACTTCAATAACTGGCATGCTGACAGACATGCCTGCTCTCTGCAGTCTGTCTGCTTCTCTTGGATGAATAGGAGGAGGGTCTGTTGAATCCTGTCTTCCTTTGGGTACTCCTGCTTCTCTGCAGTACTAGACTAGGTTCCCTGGGTTGGTTGTGACCTGAGCCATCAGATGCCTCCTGTTCCAGTTGTGGGCCATGTGCACTTCAGGGATCTCAAAAAACATGCCAGTTCCTCCAGAAGCAACAGAACTAAATTCTTTTAGTTTACTTTTGATTTCTTTTCTTTTCATGGTTCTGGGGATGAAACTTAAGGGCATTCTATCTCTGAGCTACACCCCTAGCCCTTTAGTTTTAATTTTAAAGGAAGGTCTTGCTGAGTCACTGAGGCTGGCCTCAAACCTGTGAGTCTCTTGTCTCAGCCTCCCAAGTGTGTGAGCCACCACACCCAATACCACTGTGCTTTTCTCCTTGCCAACTGTCTTCTTGTGCTTTCTCTTATCACCTGTTTTCCATAGAGCTCTTCCATTCCTAGCTAATCCATAAACTCTTCTCTGGCCCACTTCTTACCTGGAACAGCCTCCCATTTTCTTTTCATGGTGTCATAATAGAAGAGAAACATTGTGCTATTGATAGGGTTGGCACCTGATCGGATGAGCATGAGAGGGAAAGAGAAGGAGAAAGGAAGGATAAGGATGGTTTTTATATTTCCAGCTTGCTTGCATGGGAGAATGCAAGTCATTAACTGGTAAAGGAAGGTGAGGAGGAACTGGTTTGAAGAGTCGGGGTTTAGTTTTTGGACCTGTTAAGCCTGTTATGCCTCACCTAAGTGGAGCTTTTCAGTGGACATTTGGAAATGACAGTCTGGGTCTGACAAAGGCACTATATCTGGTAAAATTGCTGTAGATATATAGAGAGGATCATCTCAGAGGTGAAATGCTTGAGGGGAGTGAGTTTTAGAGGCTACATGGAGAAGGAAAGAGAGTCAAAGAAAAAGGTTAGTGATGTGATTTGGGTTTGGTTTGCATGTGTCCCCTAAGTGTACATATGTGGAAAGCTTGGTCCCCAGTGTGGTGATGTAAGAAGTGGTGAGACCTTTAAAAGGTGGGCCTGGTGAAAAGTTTTTAGGTCACTGAGGGTCAATGCCTTTGGAAGGACTAATGTAATTCTCTCAGGATACCAGGTTGTTCCCAAGAGAGCAAGTTCTTGCTCACAGAATCAGCTGAATCCTGAACCCTCTTGCTTCCTGCTTCATGTGACCCCTTTCTTCCTCCTTCATGGGCTCTCACCATGATGCCATCCACCTGTGACGTAACCAGAAGGTCCTCATCAGGAGCCACACAGATGAGCTGTCTGATATTGGACTTTCAGTCTCCAAAACTGTGAGATAAATAAATTCTTTTTTTTTTTTTTTTTTTTTTTTGCAGTAGTAGGGATTGAACCCAGGGACATTCTACCTCAAAGCCACACCCCCAGTCCTATTTTGTATTCTTTATTTGACAACAGGGTCTCACTAAGTTGCAGAGAACCTCACTAAGTAGCTGAGGCTGGCTGCAAACCCGGATCCTCCAGTCTCAGCCTCCCAAGCACTGGGATTACAAGCGTAAGCCACCGCACCCGGTTTCAGGTATTTTTTAATAGCAATGATAAATGGACTAATGTAATCATGGATGGGTTGCTGTGCTCATTATCTTTGACAATCTTCCTTTCCTCCTATTCATAAATTCTATCTGATTCACAGAAGGTGTTTGTGAACTTGTAAGTTTCTGGTCTTCCTCTTGGGCCCACCACCTTTCCCATGGGCTGGGATATGGTGATTTGACACACCTATTCTGTAGTGGCATATCTCACCCAGATTTGCTTCACCTGTTTGATCCACTTGAAAGAAATGAGAACTCTGCCAACCAAATAATACATGTTTGGGGTGATGCAGAGGTCATGCGAATGGGAAGAAAGGGTAATTAGGAATGCTGACACTTTGCCATTAAGATCAAAAGTTCCAACCCAGAGACCTATACCCCCAATTACATACATTGCCTTCATATCAAAGCAAAGTTTCTCCAAGTTAACCAAGGGAGGGAAAGCAGAGAGGCAAAATCCAAGTACTCTTTTCCCCTCCTGAGTTTATGGGAATGAGCAGTAATAAAAGTGTCATGTTTGTGAATGAAAAAACTGATCTGCACCCATATTGGTATGCTCTGGGAATGCTTCGATGCTCCCAAATAGCTTTTGCTCTGATATATTTCTTCATAGTATTGGCTATCTCAGCTGCACCCATGTGAGAAGCTTTTAATTTAGGAAAATTTATGCTGAGAGTTTTTGGAAACCAGAGCTTTGTGGGGGTTCTTTCCCCCCTCGCATTGTAATTCTCATGAGAACTTCTCCCCTGCAAAGTTATGTGGCTCTCCATCTGGCCATATTCATAAGACGTCCTTCTCATAGAACTTTGATAAAATGCATCGGCTTCCTTGGAATTAGATTAGCATCTCGATCTGAGAGCTTTCCGGCTCTTCCTGCTGACAGGAGATGAAAGCCTCATAAATAAAAATGCTGCTTTGTTTGGCTCTGTGTTGTAATGTACTCTATGGAAAAGGAAGACAATTAGGTCTAAACATCTTCTCATTCAATGTTACAGATATTCCCTTCTCTCATGTCTTGACATGAACCCCCTCTCTTCCAGAGGAATCTGCTGCGCAGACTGTATAATAAACTGAAAAACTAAATAGCATTCCCTTCTTCTAACTACTCCAGAAATCTTAGGAAAGGATGTGGGTTCTTTGTGCTTCATTATCAATGACCATCATTCTAAATGACATAATAATTATTATATTTTTCTTTCCAGAATTTTATGTCCCAAAGCAGTGAATAGCAATTCACAATCTATTCTGCATTAAATACCACAGCAAAGTCTGCATACACTTAGACTGGAAGTAGATATTTAAACCTATGTTTTAAGCTAGCATAGGTTAAAAATTGTGAATGACATTTAAGCTCATAAGGAAATTGTGGACATAAGATTCAGACTGAGGATCCACCTAATTTGGGGTATAAAGTTATGAAGTGAGACTCAATATGATTTTTAAAAATTCTTCTCTTGCATTAAAATGATTTTGAGGCAAGAGAGTCTGTTATATTAAAAAAGGAAGATAATATTATTGGTCATAATAATTTGTATTATTTAAAAATAAATTGTCTAGGATCTGGAGGAGGACTATGGCTATAAAGTCAGGGTTCCTGAAATCAAGATTGAGGAGTTTTTGGCTGGGGTGCAGCTACCTCGTACCTTGGAAAAACAGCTATAACTGGGAGATGAGGATGAACACAGCCCGGTGATAATCAGACTTATTTAAGCAAGAAGCTGATGAGAGCATATGGAATGACAGGAAATGATTTTGTATTATTGAAGCATTTTCAAGTGTCCCAACCTAGGATAACATAGAATTTTGTTCTAAAATAGTTCTAAATGTGATATTTGGCTCATTCACATTTTCAAGACTGATATTTCTTCCAATCTACTTTTTATTTTTTCAAAATTCCATTTGTATCTTCTTTGAAAAAAAAATTTAAAGCAAATTTTAACAGTAAATAGTTTATTTTCTAAGGCATGGAGAAATTTTCTAAGAGTTGCCATTGTGGATGAGGACTTCCTAAAGTTAAACTCTGTGTCAGGGAAGAACAATTTTTTAATAAGGTCATTAAAATCTCAGGCCATCTTTTATTTTTTTATTTTTTTTTAATTTTTATTGTAGTAATTCATGCAATATAGCATACATCTTTGTTAAGTACAAATTGTTAACAACATATTTGCACACAATTCTCATTTGACCCCTTCCCCGATTCCCTCTCCATTCCCTCCCCTTCCCTCCCCCTAAGGTTCATTTCAGTGAGTGACCTTGATATGACTGTGTAGGTACATCATGTGCTTTAGGGTGTCCCCCTGCCCCATGCATCCACTACAATTAAATCAACTTCTTTGCTTATCGAGGATCTCTCTTTTTCATCTGGAGACCTTCCTATGCCCCATCTTCTTCCTAGCATCCACATATTAGGGAGAACATATGCTTCTTAACCCTTTGTGAATGGATTACAAAACTATGGGATATGTACACAATGGAATTTTACTCAGCCATAAAGAAGAATAAAATCATGTTCTTTGCAGGGAATCAGGCCATCTTTTATTAACAATTTACTCCTGAGTTATGCTGTCCAGTGATTCAAAACCAAGAGTAAGTTTTCTTAAAATACTAGCTACATGTTGGGCATAGTAGGCCCCAGTACTTGGGAGGCTGTAATACTAGTACTTGAGAAACTGAGGCAGGAGGATTGGCAGGTTTGAGGTCAGGCGCTGCAATTTAGTGAGTTTCAAAGTAAAAATAAAATTAGTTAAAACAAAACTAAAATAAAGTAAAGTAAAATAAAATAAATGGGGCTGAGTATATAGCTCAAAGGTAGAATGCCCTTGAGTTCAGCCCCAGAACAAAAAACCAAAACAAAACAAATAACAACAATAAACCTCAAAACTACAAACAACAAAAACTAGCTACCATTTCAGAAAACTGTCCAGTCAGTCTCATCATGTTTTTATTATGGGAAGGGATCCTAATTGTGGTAGAAAAAAAATAAAAGAAGAAAGGAGCCATATGGAACTTTATCCATTTGCTGCCAAGAAATTGTCTTACATTTTAAAAGCCAGAGAGATGGAATATAAATAGAGGGATTTAAACCTTATATACAATGATGCATTTGATTGAGTGGCATTGATTGGAAAGATGGAATGAGAGTTTTGTTTTTAAAAAAATATTTAAATGTACTTGTGACTTGAATTATCTTAAGTGGGTTATCTGAGCAGAGGATTTATTTACTTTTGCCTAGCTTTAGATTTCCCTTTGTAAGCATACTTCAAGTTGGTCATTTAATTGTCAACTTTTACAGAATTGAGTATGTATGCATGGAGGGTTAGTGTAGACTGGAGAATGCAGAAGCAATTTTATATTTTGTAACATATTTGAAACACATGAAATTATGAATAAAATTGGTTTCAATAAGTTATATTAGTCTGAAATCACAACATGAAACTGAATATTAGACTTGTATCTAAGGATCTTATTATATTTAACATGAACACTATAGATTAAGGGACAAAGGATCCAATAGGTAGTAGCTCCATGTGAAATGGTGGTGCTCATAGGGCAGTGAAGCAGGAGAAGAAGGAGACTCTGGGTAGAGGGCTCAGTTTTAGCTTTGATGAGGATGCATTTTTCTCTTGTTAGAAACTGAGGCTTAAAAGAACACATCAGACAACTTCTGCACTTTCTCAGAAACAGAAGTGATGATTAAGTGTGATCTGACCTAGTTCATACATTTGCTTGCTAATTTGTGGTTGTTGTGTTTTTACTTTTTGGGGTAAAATACTCCTCCAGAAAAGCATACCTATTATAATTGTACAGCTGTGGTACAGGTTGGAGGTGGCTTTGTGAAGGGAGCCAGGGCCAAGGGAGAAGTGAGAGAAGGTCTTGGGGCAGGGAAATGTGAGCTCTCAAGAAACAGAACCAGACAACTAATAAATGTGTGACAGAGGGAAAAAAGTAACTTTCCAGGGTAGCCTATATATTTTATTTGAAAGGCTAAATCTGGTTGCGGCAGTCTCTGCTGCTGTGATTTCCTACTGTTGTCACCTAGACTTTTTTGGCCTTTGAGAACATATCATTCATTTTAATGGAATTTTTTCCTTCTCTATAGTAGACCTTGCTCCAATTACCAAAGCAGATTAAAGATGGACCCTCTTCCCATTCTGTCTTATAATTCTCTGGAGTCTAATAAGGGTTTCATTCTTTGTTTCTTATAGAGTTCTTAGTGTTGAAACTCTTTTATTTAGTTCCCTCTTTCAGTTTCTCAGTGTTTCTAAGGGGGTTATTATGGTTTGAATTTATTTATTTTTATTTATTACTATTTATTACTTTTTCCTTTTTTATGCTTTTATAGGTGCATTATAGTCTCGCCTCATAATGTAAATTATAGTGAAAGTGACATACATGCATACAGCACTTGGTGAGCTTTCTCCTGACTCTCTTGCCACTATCCCTCCTTTCCCACACAGGGTATTGAGATTGGCATTGGTATTCTCACATATGTATGTAATGTCAATGGAAGTGTTTCCTCCATTGATTCTCTGTCTCCCTCTCCACCCCTCTGCTTTCCACTAGACCACCTTCCTGTCTCCACTGAAATTTCTTCTCCATTATCTGAAGTCCCTCTGGTATCCCTAGCTGTCACATATGAGAGAACACATGTCCTTTCACTTTCTGTGACTGGATAATCTCACTTAACATAATGTTCTCCAGGTCCATCCCTTTTCCTACAAAGACATAATTTTGTTCTTCTTTATTGCTAAGTAGAATTCAACTGTGCATATATCCCATAGTTTTGTAAACCATTCATCTGTTCATAGATACCTTGGTTTGTTTCTTAATTTGGCTATTGTAATTGTGCTGCTATAAATATGGATATGCATGTATTACCATAATATTCTGATTTCAGTGCCTTTGGAAAGATACCCAAGAGTGACATCGATGGATAATATGGTGGATCCATTCCCAAATTTCTAGGAATCTACACACCAATCTTCATAGTGGCTGTACTAATTTCCAATCCCACCAGCAGTATAGAAGAGTTTCTATTTACCCACATCCTCACCAGCCTTATTGTTAGACTTCTGGATGATTACCATTCAAATTGGGGTTAGATAGAATCTCAGTGTAGTTTTAATTTGCATCTCTCTAATTGTTAATGTTATATTTATGTATTTATTGGCCATTTGTATTTCTTCTTTTGTGAAGTATTTATTTAGTTCAATTGCCCATTTCTTTAAAAAAAAATTTTATTGGTACATTGTAATTATACATCTTTGTTAGGTACAAGCTGATAAAGGCATACATGCACACATTCCTCATTTAACCCTTCCCTAATTTCCATCCTACTTCCTCTCCTCCCTCCTTCTCAAGTTCAGTTTAGTGATTGATTTTGATATGTTTGTGAAAGTACATCATGTGCATTAGGTTGTTCCCCCTCCCCATCACCTTCAGTTAAGTCACCTTCTTTGCTAATCTAAGGGGTTTTTCCTTCTTCGTCTAGTTTCCGTCTAGTTTCCCTCTTACATCCCATTTTCTCCCTAGCTTCTGCATATTAGGGAGAGTATCTAATTTTTTACTTTTTGTGACTGACTAATCTCACTTAGCATAATGTTTTCCAATTCTATCAATTTTTCTGCAAATGCCATGATTTTGTTCTTCTTTATGGATTGTCCATTTCTTTTTTTTTTTTTTTTTTTTTCGTGGTACTGGGGATTGAACTCAGGGGCATTCTACCTCCGAGCTATACCCCCAGCCCTATTTTTTATTCTTTATCTTGAAACAGGGTCTCACTAAGTTGCGGAGTGCCTCACTAGGTAGCTGAGGCTGGCCGCGAACCCGGATTCTCTGGTCTCAGCCTCCCGAATGCCCGGCTTGCCCATTTCTTGATTGGGTTATTTGAGTGTTTTTAGTGTTAAGTCTTTTAAGCCCTTTGTATATTCTAGAAATTAGTCTTCTATCAGATTAATAGCTGGCAAAGATCTCCCATTCTGCAGATTCTCTCTTTAGATTCTTGATGGTTTCCTTTGATGAGAAGAACTTCTTTGGTTTAATCTTATCCCATTTATTAATTCTTGTTTTTATTTCCTGAGCTTTGGGGGTCTTATTGAGGAAGTTTCTACCTATGCATATATGTTGGAGTGTTGGGACCATGCCCTCATCTAGCAATTTCAAAATTGGTCTAAGTTCCAGGCCTTTGATCTATCTTGAATTGACTTGTGCAGCACGAGAGATACAAATTTAATTTCATTTTTCTACAAATGGATAACCAGTTTTCCCAATACCATTTGTTGAAAAGGTTATCTTTTCTCCAACGTCTGTTTTTGGCATCTTTATTGAAAACCAATTGCCTATAAATGTATAGATTTCTTTCACTTTTAGCCTAAGTATATCTTTTCCTGTAAGGTGACTATATTGCAGGCAGTGTATAAATGGATTAGGTTCTTTAATCCACATTGCCAGTCTATGCTTCTTAATAGGGGAGTTTAGACTTTTGGCATTCAGTGTTATTATTGATATATGACTTTTGTTTCTTGTCATTTTAAGTTATATTTTATGTTTGATATAGTGTTATTTGTCCCTTGCTTAGTTGCTCATCTGGTGGGATTTGCCCCTTCTCTAGTTCTGGTATTTGTTTTTTTCTTTGTGTTTTATTTTTTAAAGTATTTTCTCTAGTGCCTGTTTGATATTCATGAATTATTTTAGTTTCTGGTCATCTTGGAAAGTTTTTATTTCTTCATCAATTTTGAATGATATTTTTTGCTGGATATAGTAGTATTGGTTGGAAATTGTTTGCTTTCAGGGTTTGGAGTACATCATACCAGTCCCTCCTGGCTTTCACAACGTGAGAAGTCTGGAGTGATTCTTGTTTTGCCCTGAAAGTCACCTGTCCCTTTGTTCTCAACACATTTAAAATTATAACCTTGGCCTCTGGGTTAGTGATATTGATTATTATGTGGCATGGAGAAGTTCTTCTTTGATCTTGTATTATTGTGTTCTGAACGTCTTCTGTATATGGATGTCCAAGTCTTTCCTATGTTTGGGAATTTATCTGATATTCTTTCTCTGAAAAGTTTCTAATACTGTTGGTTTGTGTCTCTAGATATTCTTCAATATCTATTATCTATAAGTTAGATAGTTTCATATTTTCCCATATTTTTTGATGTTCTGGTCATGTTGTCATATATTTTCTCTATATTATTGACTGTGTGGTCAGTTTTGAGTGAGCTGTCTTTCAAAAGTGAGACTATTTTCCATGTGGTCTAGTGTGCCAGAGGTAGCTTCTAGTGAGGTCTTTAATTAATTTATTGTCTCCTTCATTTTTCTCAGAGCCTGTTTTTGGTTCTTACTTAGGGCCTCAATTTCTCTACTCAGATGTTCTTTCACTTCCTGTATACTTTCTCTGATTTAAATTCTGAGGCCTTTGGTCATATTGTATATTAAAATTCTGAATTCTCCTTCTAGCATTTTCTACAGCTCACTGTAGACTCTTATTGAGTTGTGAAAGCTCTTATTGGTGATGACTCTTATTGAGTTGTGGGAGCTTATTGGTTCCTCATAGGTCTTCATTCTCATGTTAGAAATCTCAGGTTTCTATCTTTGTTGTCTTGGCATCCTTTCCTCCTTTGTGTGAGAGTCCTCTGTCTATTTTTATCCTTTTATAATAAGGCCCATACTGAGGATATATATTAGCCTCAACAAATCTGTAATCAGACTTTTGTTCTCTGCCATTATACTCTGTTGACTTGCAGCCCAGCTCCTGCTTGGAAGCCAGTCTTGACATGAACTGAAAATCTCCAGAATCACAAGCAAATAAAATATCTTTCCTCTAACTTGTGATCATCAAGTATTTTGGGTCACACACATGAGATGCTGACTGAAATAGTTTGACTATGGCAACTTGGCTAATCCTGTATAACTTGGGACCCCAAATGACAGCATGCAGTTTCAAATGGCTCTGAATTGTATGGAGCACCTTGATGTTTTCTTACCTTGATGTTCCAGGCCCATCAATAAAGAACTTCCAGGGTGAATATGGGATAGATTAGCTCTCCATGTTGCCCCAGGATAGCTACTACATTATATCGAAGGAAAAATGAAATGATAGACTGATTGAAGGTAAGTTTGCTGTGCTAGCTTTTTTTTTCTCCAAAAATTGAATTCTTCTTCTTCTTTTTCTTCCCCAGTTAATGGGTATGTGAATAAATGTGTGTGTTTGTGTGGGTGATTCACACATCCTGATGTAGAACTTTATGGAAATGAATTTCAATGAGATTTTGTTTTTCATACATAAGACCACATCAAAGAAAAAGAAACAGTCTTTAACTGTTGACTGGCTTTCACCACTTATTATGTGAGAAAGGAAATGTCAGTAACTTAAAAGAAATTCTAAGATCAATGTGTTTGAGCTCTTCTGATTTCAAAATTCTTAAAAAAATCTTGTCAGAAAGATTATGCAAAGGAAACAAGCAGGGTGAAATTTCTTAGTGTACTGGGGAAAATTCTTTGTTTTCCCTGAATATCAATGAAAGAAGTGGAATCTGATTCTGGTGGTGACTGGACATGTTAGTTCTGTGCAGTTATTGTTCATCAGGAACTACTCTTCTGACTTATACAAAGATGAAAACTGGGCTACCCCATGTAGTCACAAGTGAAATAATTGGTAAGGCAAAGGTGGTAAATGAACCAATTGTCGGGATAGTCCAGACCTAAATAGGCTTTCTGCTGAGGTGACCTGAAGTTGCCCTAATTCTTCCTTTGTTCCAGGTATATATAGATCTACTCTTAGAAATGTGGTGGGAGGTTAACATGTCAGACTGTGACATTATTCTGTTCCTGGAATAATCAAGGGCGCTTTAGAAAAATCAATTTACCCTCTCTAGTGGGACTCTATGGAACTACAGGATCATTGTCTACAGGGAAAATGTTCCTCTGAAGACAGACATGGTTTCATTTCTGTTTCATTAGCTTTTCCTGCAGAGTTGATGGAAAAACTTAGTTATTTGATGCTTTTATCATTAAGGGTCTTATCTATTTCTTTTCAGTATAGAAGAACATGAGAGCTTGAATGCAATGGCTGAGATTTGTCACTTCCAGTAGCTCAGGTATTGCCCTGAAATAAACTAACTGCATTTGCTTTCAACACTCATGTCTATAAAACCACAACTGAGAGGGAATGTGTGAATCTTCAAACTCCAGCCACTGCTGCATTTAAAAATCATCATTACTATAAATGTTGCAATATTTTCCTCCTGGTCACTGTTAATGGTGTGTGTGTGTGTGTGTGTGTGTGTGTGTGTGTGTGTGTGTGTGTGTACTCAGGTGTATTTCTCCTGCTCAAGCATTCTGATTTCAAATATCTTGTATTTGAACTTTTGCCTTTTTGATTAGAGTAAGATGTAGTTGTTAGTTGTTTTAAAACAAGTTGCAAATTGTGTGTATATGATTAATGCAAAATGAAGAGTCTGGCCAAACATCCTGTTAACATGCACATGCATACTACTTCCAGAAATTAGAGCATGTATGCTTCCTTTTTGTGTGAAATATTTGTACCTTGAAGCAATTTTGAGGAAAATAATCTTTTCCCTTACTTTGTCATTCTAATATGCCTTATAAAGACCTGTGATTTTTAAAAGATGTGACACGAACGGCAATGAAAGAAAATGAAATGAAATTTAAAAAAATGTTTTTCTCTTCCTGTTAGTAATAAGCATCTGTGGTATAAGTGGTCCTGGAGCCCTCCTTGGTCTCTGTTTCTTCACCTACACAGGGCATTTGAGAAATAACCTCCACAGTCTCTTTCCTCCCCTTCTTCTAGCTGTAAACACTCTATTTTGCTTTTCTCTGCCATACACACACCACTGTCTAGCATTACCTTGGGAATGATACTTTCAGCATCATTTTCAAATAGTATTCAAGAGAGAGAAAACTCCAAGGCAGCAGATCCAGCATTTTCAAATTTTAAAGCTCAACTGAGAAGAAAAGAGTTCATCCAGAGAAGAGTATAAATTCCACTTGACTAAATTGTACCATTTTCCACACACCTCCATTAAGGAAGGGGTTGACATTAGAAAGATTTCCCTGTCTTTAATGGCTGTGGTGGAGTGTCTTGATTGTACAATATTTTGACTTGCACTTCATAGCTCCTGCAATGTCTCCATCTATGTCCATGGGAGGCTCTCTAATACAGCAGCTGTGCCATCTGTTTCAAATATTATTTCAGCCTTCGCTGTTTTGGGATAAATTTCATAAAGTGTATTGCATACACACACATACACACACATTTAATTGAACAAACGAGAAGCCTTTCCAGTTTAAAAAAGCTTCCTAAATGACAAGAAGTGTCCAATTTCCATTCAAATGGTTACTCCGGGGCTTTAAAATGTGTGAATTCATCTAACAGAGGCTGGTGGTGTATTTTGAGGCAGATGGCTTGATTCTGTGAAGAAAAAAAATTAAGTGGATTTTACTATCAATCTTATTTTTTTTCTGGCAAAAGACTGACATAATAAAGATGTGTGTATTACTGAGAATGCTTTTTAATAATGATTCTACCTTATGTTTTCCCTCAAGAATATGGTTAACTGACTAGGAAAATCTATTTAGAGATTTTATGTTTATCCATAATGATCAGTTTAGGAAAAAAAAAGAAAGAAAAAGCCCACTAACAGAATTGCTGAAATACAAAAGGAAAATAATGCTCTACAACTTTCTAAAGGAGTCCCAGAGAAAAGGATTGCTGGTGTTTATCTCATGGTTCTTCTGCTAACTTGAAGATTTCTGAGAGAAGGGAAAGGGATTTCACACTTATGAGAATGTCTTTAGAGGCATATTATCAGTAGGTATTCTAGAGGTTGCCCAAAGGCACTTTTTATATTTAGGACTAGCAGTTTTAAATGTCAATAACTGATATATTTTTTTAGTTACTATTGTTCTGTACTTTCAAAATTAGACTCATGTTGTTGGCACAGGCCAGTCAAAAGTGCTGTCTAAAGATTCTTCTCTCAGCCGGGTGTGGTGGCACACACTTGTAATCCCAGCATTCGGGAGGCTGAGACTAGAGGATCCGGGTTCGGGGCCAGCCTCAGCTACCTAGTGAGACACTCTGCAACTTAGTGAGACTCGGTTTCAAAATAAAAAGAATAAAAAATAGGGCTGGGGGTATAGCTCGGAGGTAGAATGTCCTTGAGTTCAATCCCCAGTACCGAAAAAAAAAAAAAAAAAAAAGATTCTTCTCTCATTTGTTGTTTGCCCAATTGAGGTAGCTCTTGGTTAGTTCCTGATTAGTTAACACAAAATATGTACCTCATCCCCTTGAAAATGATTACTCAGGAAGCTAGACCTAAGCCAATTAGCCCATTGCTTCCTTTGGCACCAATTTAGTTTAGGGGTGAGCATATGATCTAAGTTATCCCAATTGGTCTAAAAGAAATAACATTTCTTAGCCAGGAATGGTAGCTCACACATCAGTACTTGGGAGGCTAAGACAGGATGATCACAGTTTAAGGACACCCTCAGCAGTGTAGTGAGACTTTCAGTAACCTAGCAAGACCCTGTTTCAAAACAAAACAAAACTAGAGCAGAGAGTGTAGCTCAGAGGTAAAATGCCCCTAGGTTCAATCCCTAGTACCTCCCCACCCCACACAAAATAAATTAATTTAAAAAAGTATTTCTTTGATAGCTAGGCAAAAGGTAGTTTCCTTCCTCCAGTGAACATGAACTGGGGAACATGTGATAAAGTACAAGTATAGCCTTTACTGTTCTTGACCACTTTCTGGAGACATAAGGAGAACCAGCTTTCGAATGAAGTGAACCATAGATAATGAGATGGAAAGTCGAATGAACCTGTGCCTTCAATGACATGATGGAGCCTTCTGCCCTGTGGTCTGCTATGCCTCCGATTTTTCCTTATGTTGTCAATGCTTATTTATAGAATATTTTTTTATTGTCCATGCCAGGTTGAGTCAGGTATTTTGATACTTGTAGCTAAAATCATCCCAAGTGTGATATGCTCCAGGATGTGGCCTGGGGTGAGGCAGCCTGAGGCTCAGACATACATGTCCTGAGACATCTCAATCAAAGGTGGCATATACTATCTCCCTTTTCTGACACACTGTTCTGTTTTTGATATGCAGGACATTGGCTAGAGGAAAAAAATGCTACAAATGATAACTGAATGAGGTGAGTATTGAAGTTACAGTATTGTGGCTGCCTGAAGGTAGCTATTTTCTCACTAAACCAATGGTTCTCAAAGTATAGTCCCCAAACAGTCCTGACTTCTGACTTACTCTCTGACATGTAAAGAACTTGGAAAGAGTCATTGTTGTCCTCATGATAAGAAAAACAAACAAACAAACAAACAAACAAAAACAAAAACAAAAAAACAGTTGAAGAAACTGCAAAATCAATTCTTCCTAGAATACTCACACACTAGATGCCTCTCTCCTCCAGATGCCTCCTGGTCAGTGATGATAAATGTTTGTGCAAGAAGAACCATAGCCTGCTGCTGAGACAGGTTGTCCCTTGGGGAGAGAGAAAAAGAGACCCTTGATAGAAAGAGACCTGGATCTATGAGCATGGCTGGTCATGCTCCTCTCTAGTTAGGTTAACAAAACTCTCAGCATATGCTTGTACCAGATCAACTACAACAAAAATGTAATCAATGTAAATATCACCATATTCAAAGATATACACAGTGTTCCTGCAGCTAATTTATCTATAGAATGCTTCTGAACTCTAAATATCAAATGATTGTCATGGAATCCCCTCCCTCCCTCCCTCCCTCTCTTCCTTCTTCCTTTCTTTCTCAGTGACGTAGATCAAGAACCCACCTGGTCAAGTTGAGGTCTCACTGCCCCTTTGGAAGGATGTCCTGTCCTAGGCCCCTGTCCAGTGATACTGCTACTTACAGAGGCCTCCTGATTTCACCTCGGAAAAGCTGAAGTCCGGGGAGTGGTAGTAATTTACCTTATTAATTGTCTGTTCACAAAATGCTTTTTGAGCACCTACTCTGTGCCAGGCATTGTTTACTAATGGCAGAAACATGATCAAAGGAACCTTAAACTCCCATACCAGTCTTCTTTTTACTCTCTTTCTTTTTAAAAGGCATTTGAATAAAAAAGTAGAGAAACTAGATCAATATAAGTAGTAAAATAAAAATAAACAGGGAAAGAAGAAAAAGTAACAAAAAGAAAAAGTTTGGGGGAGCTAATCACCTTCTGGATGAAGGCACATACATTTACTTTTCTGTCCTCTAAGTTTCATTGGGATGGAAAATAAAGGTAAAACAACTCATTTCTGGAAGATATAAAGCAGATGGGAGTGTATTATTGGACTAAGCAAATACAAATGATAAACATATTTAAGAGAGAGAGAGAGAGAGAGAGAGAGAGAGAGAGAGAGAAAGAAAGAGAGAGGAGAAGAAAGGAATTTTTTTATTTGCTATTATTTATTTATGTATTTATTCTTGAATAGAGATTTGGAAAAACTCAACACAATTTTTAGGATCTAGGGGCAGGAGTCATCGATAGGACATTTAATAGGAAGATCTGAATATTCCAAGCACCTGGGGAAAACATTCCCACACAGCTCCAACAGAAATGGCACAAACAGTTGGATAGGTGATAAAGAAGAGAACAGATTCTGAAATAGGGGCTGGGCAAAGTATACTGACAGTGAGTATCAGAGCTATAAAGAAAAGTTGGTGGTGCTCCTGGGTGATACCAGCTATCCACAGGAATAAGCTTTTCCACCTTTAAAGGTAAGCTCTTGTGCCCCCATTAGTGACTGCACGCTTGTGTCCCCCATGCTCCTGATCCTCCAAACCTCAGTGGGGTAGTATTAAGGGGGGGGACTTTGGGGACATAATTATGTCATGATGGTGAAATTCTTATGATGGGATTAGTGCCTTTGTAAGAAGAGACATAAAGAGGTTGTTCCCTCTTTCTCTGCTCTCTGCCATGTGAAGAAACTTCAAGAAGACAACTGTCTGAAAACTGGGAGGTGGGGCCTTGCCAGTCACTGAGTCAGCCAGCACCTTGACCATGAATCTCCCTGCCCCATAATTTTGGAAAAAAGTTTCTTTCTTAAGTTGCCCAGTCTATAATAATTTGTTCTAGCAGCTTGAATGGACCGAGACACTACCCAAATCACTGACCGTGGTCCTGGACCAAGACACTGCCCAAATCACTGACCGTGGCTCTGGCTTGGTTTGGTGACTCATTTCTATGCTGTGATTTTCCTTAAATATATGGACAGTCATAGTCATTCATTTCTATGTATAGGTGAGGGCTTAAAACGATCAGTACACCAATTAAAAAAAAAAAAAACTAAGGTTTCTCCTAAAGGCCCACTTGAATGGACACAATTAACCAACTGCCTGGGAAAAAAGAATTCCTTGTCTGACAAAAGCTGCCTTTAATCTGATTTTGGAATGCCAAGTTAAATACTGGAGAGGAGATAGGAATATTTACATAGGGAAGAAGGGGTTCTCTAAGGGGCAGCCCTTGACCTTTTGGTGTTTAATGTTGTTGTCGCTTTACTGATTGACAAGGAATGTGAAAAGGCCAGTAGCATCCAGGGTATGACGTTTCTCAAGAGGAGCTCATCTGGGAGAAGATGAACATGTGAGTAAGGGTCAACAGTAAAGCCAAAATTTAAATAGGAAAGGCTGGGTAAGGCATATTATACAGCAGAGACTAGAAATATTTGTGAATGCAGCCACCCTGGAAGGAAAAGCTTCAGTGTGAGCTGAGAGACCTGCATTCTTGGAGTTTAAGGTTAGGGCATTGGTGAAACTTGTGCTGTGACCTGTGCCTCTCAGGCATGACTGCCATGATGGACAACGTGCAGGAGAAGTTTGCAAAAATGTCACTGCATGTCAGTGATGGAGAAACACTATCATCCTGGATAAGAGAAATACAAACCCTTTAGCTCCAATAGCAATGAAAGAAATGAAACATACTCCAAATCTCAGATTGTTATTGCCTGCATGTGGTAAATAGACTAGCAGACTTATACTCAAGTTTTTTTTTCCTATCAGCTAGTTGATAAAGGTACTAATATCTTACATTGGAGCAAACCCTTTGGATTCTTGTGAAATTTAGGGAGAGGAAGGATTACCTTAAAAAAGGGATGGTAACTTAGTTAGGTGTTAGCTAAAGAACAGTTGAAAAATACAAAAAGTGTGACTAAATTCCAAGACTGTTAAAATATATTCCAAGACTGTTAAAATAAACCACATTCATTACTTAAAATTCAGTAACAAAGGTAAGGGTAGAAATAAATGAAATAGACACTAGAAAAATAATAGGAAAGATCAATGAAGCTAAGACTTTACAATTTTTAAATTTTTATTTTTGTGTTCCTGGTGATTGAACCCAGGGACATTTTACCTCTAAGCTACACACTCAGCCCCATTTTATTTTATTTTTTTATTTTGAAAGAGAGTCTTGCCAAGTTGCTGATGCTGTCCTCAAACTTGCAATCCTCTTGTCTCAGTCCAGTACTTGGAAAGTACGGGGATTACAGGTGTTCACTACCATTCCAGGCTAGGACGGGGTTTTGAAAAGACACACAAAATTGACAAACTTCTAGCTAGACTAAGAAAATGAATAAGATTCAAATAAACAAAATTATAAGTGAAAAAAGAGAGGCTCATAAGAGACTACTACGGATAATTATTTGTTATTAAATTGAGTAACTTAGAAGAGGATACATTTCCAGAAATATACAACCTACCAAGACTGAATCATTAATGTACAGAGCTATTAGCAATGTAACATAGCATAGTCTTACCATGAATTTTTAAAAATAGTAAATACATAAACCAGTAACATGGCTATTTACTATCAAGTATTATGTACCGTACATAATTGTATGTGCTCTAATTTATTTGTTTTTTGTTTTGTTTGTGTAGTGCTGGAGCTAGAACTAAGGGGGATTCTACCTCTGAGCTACACCCTAGCCCTACTTTACTTTTAATTTGAAACAGGGTCTTGCTAAGTTTCAAAGGGCCTTGATGAGTTGCTGAGGCCAGTCTCAAACCTGCAAGAGTCTCTTATCTCAGCCTCCCAATTACTGGAATTACAAGCATGCACCATGACTTCTGGCTCCTTAACACCTTACATTATTTTTTTGTGGTACTGGAGATTGAACCCAGGGGCATTCTACCTCTGAGCTATACCCCCAGTCATACTTTATTTTTTAATTTGAAACAGTGTCTCAATAAGTTGTGGAAGGCCTAAGTTGCTGAGGCTGGCCTGAAACCAGCAATCTTTCTGTCTCAGCCTCCCAAGTATTGAGACTACAAGTGTGCGCCACCATGCCCAGATGTGATCTACTTTTATATGACTGGCAGCACAGTTCATTTGTTTATACTGGCATCAACCAAATATACAAACACCATCACATACACACAACATTGCATGATGACATTATGATGGTATGATGTTGCTAGATGACACTAGAAGAATTTCAGCTGTATTATAATTCTTTAGGACCATTATTGACTATCTGATCTATTGTTAATCAAAGCATTGCTATGTGGTGCATGGCTATAAATAACAAATTGAGTAATCGAAACTATAAGACTATGTAGTGAAATAGTACATTCTTATTAATAACAAATATTATTTGATGAATTATTACATGCCAGACTTTGTGCTAGATGGATACTACTATTATTTTCCCATTTATAGATGAAGAAATTGAGGACAGAGGAATTAAGCAATTAAAGTCATCAGCTAGGAAAGGGCAAAGACAGGCAATCCAACTTCAGAGCCATGTTTTAAATTCTTATTCTAAGTATGACATTGACCTCTTATTGGAATATATGTCATTAAAATGATTTCAAAATAGAAACGAATACTGTGTCTTACAGTCTATGTGCATTTTTCCAACACGTCAGACATGTTTTCTCATATTCTGTATACCTTTGAATATCAGTAACCCATCGCCACAAAATTCTGTGTAAGAAAGTACCTCAGAATCTGGTGGCTTGAAACAACTTTCTCTTGTTCCTATGGATCTGTGGGTCACCTGGGAGGCTGTGCTGTGCTTAGCTTACTAAAGATGGATGGGTCCAGTTCACTGTGTCTTTCATCCTCCTCTTGGTACCTCCTCAGCTAGCCAGGCACTCTTCATAGCATGACTGAGGCCCAGGAGAGCTAAGCCAAATACGCAAGAGCTTTTCAGAGATGTGGTTTTATCATACCTGTTAACAATTCATTGATCTACCCATATGGGCTGGGAGAAACTGAGAAGTCATATGGTAAAGGGTATAAATGCAGGGAAGGATAATGAATGAGGACCATTAATTCTCTATCACATTAACAATCTACTTTCACAGTTATTACTTGGGAAAAAATAACCTGAACAAAACTTAGACAGATTTGAAAGGCAATGGGCTTGTTGAAACACTGTAGGCATTACTATCATATCAGTATTCCTGGAGCCCAACAGAATGTCTGCAAAACTATAAATAATAAGCACTGAATGGCATTATGGTTTGTATTTAGAACGTCCCTCTAGACCTAGTGAAGGCAGGGCTTGGTTGCTGAGAAAGGGTCTCTGGGTTGTGGCCTTGGGGATTTCATATGGTCCTTCCTCCCCTTGCACTCTTTCTTGCTTCTCGCCTCTGTGATGTGAGGACAGAGTTCTTACATTCTGTCTCTCTGATCCCTGCAGTATACACCAAGTTCCACAGATGGAACTTGTTAGATGGCTTAACATGGACTGAAACCCTGAAATCTCTGGAATTGTGAACAAATAAATCTTCCTTAATCTAAGTTGTGGTGGTTAGGAATTTTGGATGATATCAGTGAAAATACTGAGTGATACTAATGGGATGATGGGCTCCTCCTTTACCCTAGAACTGAGCTCAGAGTTTATGCAAGCAGAGGGAGGTAAAGGTAAGCAAGGGTTAAAAGATCTAAGACAAAAATATATACCCCACTTCCAATTAACAAAAAACAAAATGGCATATACCTAAGTGTGAGACATGCTTTCTCTATTCCTAGGTAAGGATTTTAGTAAAAGTCTTAAGAATAACGGGAAGAGCACTTGATGAAATAATCTGAAGATTGGCTTTTTGTCCTTGTTATGCCACTAGTGAAAGATAAAACCTTGAACAAGTTTCTCAACTTTTCTGAGTGACAATTTTCCTATCATTAAAATTGGGCTGGAGGATCTCTAAGACTCTTTTCAGTTGTAAGGATTTAAGGAGGAAATTTAAAAAATGGAAATATGACAACAGTATAAATGAGAATTCATTGAAATGCATTTTGTGAAATTAGGAGCAGCAGTTGATTTATAAAAAGCAATAGCAGGTTCTCTAGATGATTAATTATAATTGAGCAGTTACTATTGATATAAGGATGGATTGAGCTCATGAATAAAACTGTAAAGCTCATTCAAAACTGGTGTTCATTTATGAACAAAAAGGAACAGCAAGGTGCTCTATTTTTTAAAAATCAGTACTAGATAAATGATAGAAAAGACTAAAGATGATAAAGTTAACATTAGGTTATAAGTCACTGATTAGACTTTGATTCAAAATGTTGTACTAAGGAAAGAAAATAAGAAATGTCATATTGGCCCTGCCTTAAGAAGTATCCTTTCCAGTTGACAATGTGTCCCACGTACTTCCTGTGTGGTATTATGGCAAAGCATCATTACCATTTGCTCCATCAACTCAAAAGGCTATGGCTGTGTTCCAGACCTCTCCACCTTCCTCTAAAAAGCAGTTATAAATCCACAATGCACTAATGTATATGAATATACATTATAGATTAGGTTTATATATACAATGTGACTCACTTCGCCAAGTAGGGGCAGCAATATATCACATCTCCTTTATTTTGCCAGTTAATCATTTAAGCAACAATGTGTCCTTATTAGCAGGAAGTACAGCATCTCCTGTTTGAGTGATTCTCTTTCCTTACCATCCCAAGTTATTCAGGTGGCTTTCTCAGGCCAGAGCCCATCACTAATATTTCCAAAATAGTAGAAAATTTGCATTTGCCCTATATCTATTCCTTCTTAGTGTCTTAAGTGCCACTATTGAAGATCAGTCCTGTTCACTTCCATAGATGTTCACAATTTTGTGGTGATGACCTTGTAGTCCAAGTTCCTACATATTTGGGTACAATATAGAGAGTGCCTGAGTTCTAGTATCCCATGAATTGGATTTGATTTGTGCCTTTGTTTCTTTTTAGCTGTGTGACTTAGGTTGAACTTCTGAGCCTGAGTTTCTCCCTCTATAAAAGAAAGATAATAATTAAATTTATCTGACTATAGTTTTAAAGAAATCTTTTGTTTGTTCCTGCTATCACTATGACCACTATTATTAATATTAGTAATATGGTAATCATTTCCCAAAGTATAGCAACATTCCAAGGCTACTATAGTGCAGGGCTTAGTTCTTTTCCTCTTGGAAAGAGCATGTGCTCTCTAGGCAAATTAGTCTACTTTCAACTCAAGGATTTTAATACCAAAGCAATTTACCTCCTGGGAGTACTTTCCTAAAAGAAAAAAGAAAAGAAAATGAAAGAAAGAAAGAAAATGGCAAAAGGCAAAGTTCAAAGTTTATAAACAGGCAACTCTCAGAAGAGTAAGTTTGAAAACTCAGTGCAAATAATCTTATTAGTACTAGGAAAATGCAAATTAGATAAAAATGAGAGAACTTCCTATGACCACCATATCTACAAAAATAAATTTCTAATAACAGTCTGTGGAGTTTTAGAGGAAAGTTACTTTCACATGTTATGGATGAGAGGGTAAATCAGTATAACCATTCTGATTCACATTGTGTCTCAGTGGTGGGATGTAGACAAATTGTGATTTATTTATGAAACAGAACACTACACAGTGGATGCATCTGAAAAGCACACTGCTGAGTAAAAGAAGCAAGTTGCTAAAGGAAGTATAGACTTTAACATTTACATGCATTCTTTTTTTAAACTATATTTAAAAAAATTTATTTGTGTATTGTAATCATACATCATTATGAGGTATAGGATGGTAGAGGCATACATGCACACATTGTACTCATTTATCCCTTCCCCAATTCATTCTTAAAACACAAAAATATACACACATACATATGGCATAAAAATATTAAAACCCACAAACTAAAGTTACATACAAAATTTAGGACATTAGCTAATACTGGAAAGTGAGAGGAGTGAACAAGATGGACAGAGAGAGGTTATAATCCGCAATATAACACTTTATTTGCTATAAAAATTCAAGGCAATATTGAACCATATTAACATATGTTATATATGTGTGATAGGTTCATAGGCATCTATGAAATAATTTTTTGTTCCTTTCTGTAGACACAAAATATTTAATAATATGACATAAGATAAAGAGAATTAGAGAGAAACTAGTATTACTTTTAGCCTTTTTTTTTTTTTTTTGAGTTTTGGTGCCAGGGATGGAACCCAGGGCCTTGCACATGCTAGGCAAGCACTCTACCACTGAGCTACACCCCCACCTTGGAAAACATCAGAGAAGAGTAAAATTAGAATGAAACCTTATATAATATCCTAAGAAAATTACTTATGGGTTAATTTTTTAAACAAAAAGAAATAAGACCAAAAAATAATGTAGGTAATTATTTGTCTGATCTTAGAAGGAAAAATTATCTGTAAAGATATAGATAAAATAAATCTAGACAAAAATAACTTAGATAAGAGAAAAAGACTAATAGATTTTTCTACATAAAATTTAAAGCCTCTGTATAACCCAAACCTATAAGCAAAATATAAATGATGAACTATGTAAATTGATGTTCTCTGTATGTAAATTATTTGTAGAATCAAAAAATATAAAATCATCCCAGGATAAAAGTATGATAAAGACACAGAAAATTTGCATGAGAATAGATAATGATGACCAAAGTTTGAAAGTATTCAGCAGCACAATTATCAATTCACTGCCTCTTGGCTTAAAATCCTTCCTTTTGTACTTGCTTGGCAATAATAGACTTGATTCTCTATGCATTTCTCTTTTATATTTTTTTAATTTTTATTTTTTTATTAATTGGTGCATGGTAATCATACATCTTTGTTAGGTATATGCTGATAAAGGCATATATGCACACATTTCTCATTTAACTCCTTCCCCAATTCCCACCCTCCTTCTCAAGTTCAGTTTAGTGATTGACTTTGATATATTTGTAAAAGTACATCATGTGCATTAGGGCGCCCCCCGTCCCCACCCCATCACCTTCAGTTAAGTCAACTTCTTTGCTTATCTAGGGTTTCTCCTTTTTCATCTGGAATCCCTCTTATGCCCCACCTTCTCCCTAGCATCCACATATTAGGGAGAACATATGCTTTTTTACTCTTTGTGACTGACTAATCTCACTTACCATAATGTTTTCTAGTTCCATCCATTTCCCTGCAAACAACATGATTTTGTTCTTCTTTATGGCTGAGTAAAATTCCATTGTGTACATACCCCATAGTTTTGTAATCCATTCTTCTGTCGATGGACATCTTAACAGTTTCCATAGTTTGGCAATTGTGAATTGTGCAGCTATAAACATAGATACACATGCGTCGGTCTGATAGTTTGGTTTCCAGTCTTTTGGGTAGATACCCAGAAGTGGTATTGCTGGATCATATGGTAGGTTCATTCCTATTTGTGTGAGGATCCTCCATACTGTTTTCCAAAGTGGCTGTACTAATTTGCAATGCCACCAACAATATATTAGGGTTCCCACTTCTCCACACCCTTGCCAGCATTTGTTGTTCGTGTTTGTGATGATTGCCATTCTGATTGGGGTTAGGTGAAATCTCAAGGTAGTTTTGATTTGCATCTCTCTGATTACTAATGATGTAGAACATTTCCTCATACATCTCTTGGCCATTTGTATTTCTTCTTTTGTGAGGTGTCTATTTATATCCTTTGCCCATTTTTTGATTGGGCTATTTGTTTGCTTAGCTGTTATTTTCTTGAGTTCTCTGTAAATCCTACATATCCTACTCTATCAGAAGAGTAGCTGGCAAAGTTTCCTACCATTCTGTGGGCTCTCTGTTGAGGTTCTTGATAGTTTCCTTTGCTGCACAGAAGCTCTTCAGTTTAATGCAATTCCATGCATTGATCTTCCTTTGAGTTGCTTGTGCTTTTGGGGGTCTTGTTGAAAAAGTTTTTACCTGTGCCTATGTGTTGAAGTGTTGGGCCTATGCCCTCTTCAAGTAGCCGCAGGGTCTCTGGCCTGACTTCCAGGTCTTTGATCCACCTTGAGTTGACTCTTGTGCAGGGTGAGAAAGTGGGGTTTATTTCCATTTTCCTGCATATGGTTAACCAGTTTTGCCAACACCATTTGTTAAAGAGGCTATCTTTTTTCCAGTGTATGTTTTTGGCTTCTTTGTCAAAAATCAATTGACTGTAAGCAAGTGGGTCTGTTTGTGAATCTTCTATTCTGCTCCATTCATCTATGTGTCGTTTTTGTGCCAATACCATGCTGTTTTTATTACTGTGGCTTGTAGTAGAGTTTGAAGTCAGGTATTGTGATACCTCCTGCATGGTTCTTGTTGCTAAGAACACTTTGGCTATCCTGTGCTTTTTGTTGTTCCAAATGAATTTCAGGACTGATTTTTCTATGTCTGTGAGGAGTGACCTTGGTAAATTCATGGGTATTGCATTGAATCTGTAGATCACTTTTGGGAGGATGGCCATTTTGATGGTATTTTTTCTGTCTATCCAAGAGCATGGAAGATCTTTCCATCTTCTAAGGTTTGCATCAATTTCTTTTTTCAACTTTTTATAGTTTTCCTTATAGAGGTCTTTTACCTCTTTGGTCAGGTTTATCCCTAAGTATTTTATTTTTCCGGGTGCTATTGTGAGTGGAATTGTTTTCTGGATTTCTTTCTCAATGGATTTATGGTTGGCATACAGGAAAACTTCTGATTTTTTAAGACTGATTTTGTATCCAGACACTTTGCTGAATTTGTTGATGAGTTCTATAAGCTTTTTGGCTAACTTTGTTGGGTCTTCTAAGTATAGTATCATGTCATCTGCAAAAAGGGATCATTTTAGTTCTTCTTTCCCTGTTTTTACCCCGTTGATTTCCTTCTCTTGCCTTATTGCTCTGGCTAGAGTCTCAAGTACTATATTGAATTGAAGAGGTGATAATGGACATCCTTGTTCCTGTTTTTAGTGGGAACTCTTGCAGTTTTTCTCCATTTAATATGATATTGGATGTGGGCCTATTGTATATTGCCTCTATGATGTTGAGGTATATTCTTTCTATTCCCATTCTCTGCAGTGCTTTTAGCATCAGTGGGTGTTGGATCTTGTCAAATGAATTTTCAGCATCAATTGAGATGATCATGTGATTTTTGTCTTTGATTCTGTTTATTTGGTGAATTACATGGATTGTTTTTCATATGTTGAACCAGCATTGCATCCCTGGGATGAACCTTACTTGGTCATAGTGTATAATTTTCTTGATGTGGTTTTGAATGTGCATTGCTAGTATTTTGTTTAGCAGTTTTGCATTAAGTTCATCATTGATATAGGCCTATAGTTTTCTTTTCTTGAGCTGTCTTTATTTGACTTTGGTATTAATGTGATGTTAGCGTCATAGAACGTGTTTGGGAGGGTCCTGTTTCTTTCTATTTCACAAAATAGTTAGGAGTATTGGGATTAGCTCATCTATAAATATTTTATAAAATTCACTTGGAAAACCATTTGGTCCTGGGCTTTTGTTTGATGGTAAACTCTTTATTGCTATTTCTATCTCTTTGATTATTTGTTGGTTTAAGTTTTCTATATCTTCTTGACTCAATTTAGGAAGGTTATATGTGTCTAGAAATTTGTCAATTTCTTCTAGATTTTCCATTTTGTTGGAGTATAGTTTTTCAAAATAGTTTCTGACTATCCTCTGTATTTCTATACTGTCAGTGATAATATTACCTTTTACATCTCTTATTTTGGTAATTTGGGTTGATTCTCTCTTTTGGTTAGGTTGGCCAATCGTTTATCTATCTTGTTTATTTTTTCAAGTAACTAGCTTTTGGCTTTGTTGATTTTCTCTATTATTTTTTTATTCTCTACTTCATTAATTTCTGCTCAGATTTTCATAATTTCCTGTCTTCTACTAGCTTTCAGGTTGGACTGTTCTTGTTTTTCAAGTGCTTTTATCTGGGTCAGTAGGTTATTTATTTGATGATTTTCTATTCTCCTTATGTGGGCACTCAGTGTTATAAATTTTCCTCTTAGTACTGCCTTCAAGGTGTCCCAGTGGTTTTGATATGTTGTGTCTCTGGTTTCATTGGTTTCTAGAACTTTTTAATTTCTCCCCTTACTTCTTCTATGACCTAATCTTCGTTCAGCAGTGTGGTGTTCAGTCTCCATGTGTTTACATGGCTACTCTGGGGCTTCTTAGAGTTGATTTCTAGTTTCACTCCATTGTGGTCTGAAAGATGCAGGGAATTATGTTATATTTTTTGAATTTGCCAGTGCTCGCTTTGTGGCCCAGAATGTGGTCTGTTTTGGAGAAGGTTCCATGTGCAGCTGAGGAAATGTGAATTCAGCTCTAGTTGGGTGAAAGAGTCTATATGTGTCTAATAGGTCCATTTGGTTTATGGTATTCTTTAGGTTTGAGGTGTCTCTACTGACCTTTTGTTTAGAAGATTGCTCTAGTAATGTGAGAGGAGTTTTGAAGTTTCCCAGTATTAGTGTATTGGGATCTATGTGTGTCTTTATATCATACAGAGTTTGTTTTATGAAAATGGCTGCACCTATGTTTGGGACATAGATGTTGATAATTGTTATTTCTTCTTGCTAGATTGTTCCTTTTATTAGTAAAAAATGATCTCCTGTGTCTCTTCTGATAAGCTTAGGCTTGAAGTCTAATTTATCTGATATCATGGTTGCTACTTCTGCTTGTCTTTGAGTTCCATTGGCATGGATTACCTTACTCCAGCCCTTCACCTTTAGTTTGTGGGAATCTTTGCATGTAAGGTGTGTTTCTTGCAGGAAGCATATAGATGGATTCTGGGGTTTGATCGATTTTGCCACCTTGTGCCTTTTTATTGGGGAGTTGAGATCATTTTTATTCATTGTGATTACTGAGAGATAATTTTTAATTCCTAACATTTTGAATTTTGACTTCTGTTTTCAGCAGTGTTACTCTTCTTTGCTTAGTTGTTTGCTTCCTGGAAATTATTGTTTCTCTGGTTCTGATGTTTACTTGTTAGTTCTTCTTTGTAGTTAATCTCTTTGAGTATTTTCTCTAGTGCAGTTTCTGTTTATCATGGAAGATTTTTATATCCCCGTCAATTTTGAGAGAGAGTTTTGATAGGTAGGAGAATCTTGGCTGCAAATTTTTTCCTTTGAGAGTTTGGAAAATGTTACTCCAGCCCCTCCTGGCTTTCATTACTTGATTTGGGAGGTCTGGAGTGATTCTAATTGTTTTGACTCTAAATGTCACTTGGCCTTTTACTTTTGTTGCCTTTAGAATTCTCTCCTTAGCCTCTACATTAGTCAACTTGATTATTATATGGCATCGTGAACCTCTTCTTTGGTTTGTCTGAATGGGGTTCAATATGTTTCCTGTACCTGTGTGTCAAGTTCTCTATGTTTGGAAAAATCTTATATTACCTCTTTGAAAAGATTGTTTATTCCACTAGTTGCAACTTCCGTCTTCTATGCCTACTATTCTTAGGTTAGCTCTTTTAAAATTGACCCAGATCTCATCGATGTCCAATTCATACTGTAATTTTTTTTCTAAATTATGTACTATGGACTCAGTTTTGGAATGGTCATCTTCTAAGAGTGATATTCTATTTTCCATGTGGTCTAATCTGCTGTTTATAGTTTGTATTGATGTCTTCACTTCAGTTATTGCATCTTTCACTTCCTTAAATGCTTCTCTTTGGTTCCTGTTCAGGGTGTCAGATTCTTTGTTTATTTGTTCCTTTAATTCTTTGCAATTCTCCCTACATTCTTTCCAAAAATCTTGTATTGATTCTAGTATTAAAGATCTGAATTTTTCTTCTTTTCTCTGCCATTCTGGGTTGGTGAGATCTGTTATTGAGGAGTTGTGGTGGCTCATTGTTTCTTTGCTATTTTTCCTTTCCACGGTTCCCCTGTTCTTAAATTTATATCTTTGCTGTTCTTGCAAGCTTTCTCGTCCAGTCTCTGCAGTGGGGCTGTAGAGGTGTCTGCTGGTATATACAGGGACAGGTTGTGTTCAGTGGTAAAGGCTGGATGAGAAGTCACAGTGATGAATGCAAGAATAGGGTAAAGTAGGGGGTATGGTCCAGTGGAATGAGAGGTTGAGTGTATTGAGGTGATATATTGTAATGATTAGAGATAGAGGATATGTTGGGGGATTCTGGTAGTCAATGTAGAGTTTTAGGTGTGGTAGTATAAGATGGTCTTGATATGAGACAGGGAAAAAAGGTAAAAGAAAAGAGAAGAGAAAAAATGTTGAGGAGAAGAATATAGATGGAAGAGAGGGAGGGAAACTTGTAAAAGGGATAAGGAGGAGAGTCAACAAACTAAGCAAAAAATAACAAAACAGCCAATCATCCAAACAAACATAAATAAATCAAGGCAATACAAAACAAAAACATAGTAAAAACAAATTAAACAATACAAAAACAATAAACAAACAAACAAACAAAACCTCAAACTAGCCGGGTGTGGTGGCGCACGCTTGTAATCCCAGCATTCAGGAGGCTGAGACCGGAGGATCCGGGTTCGCGGCCAGCCTCAGCTACCTAGTGAGGCACTCCGCAACTTAGTGAGACTCGGTTTCAAAATAAAGAATAAAAAATAGGGCTGGGGGTGTAGCTCGGAGGTAGAATGTCCCTGAGTTCAATCCCTAGTACTGCAAAAAAAAAAAAACAAAAAACAAAAAACCTCAAACCAAACTAAAAAGCAACAATAAGAGACAAAAACAAAAACCCTTCTAGTTTTTAAGTACAGAGCTGAGTTGGCCTCTGCAGCCCTTTTGGATCTGCATGGATATTTTCAGCTCTGTCAGTGCAGGTAAAGAGTTCTGCTGATGCCTCTCCCACTGCAAGCTTGTGTCTCTGAGCTCTCTACAGGGTCTGTCTGTGTCTCTTTCTCTGCCTTTGCTGCTGGCGGGAGTGCAATCTATATGCTAGGCATTTTCCAGGGTGCCTGGAAGTTCTCTATGCCCTGTGTGCACTGGGTCCCTCCTGCACTTCTGCTCTTATCCAATCACTTGCAGGGTGGGTGACTGAGTCTGCGCTTTCTATAGGGGCCTCTGCACCCTGGGGGTGCAATTTAACTTATAGATCCTGCTGCTGTGGTTCCAGTGGGAGGTGTGATCTGGGATGTCCTCCCCACAGGCTTAAGATGGTTGTCCCAGGTGTTCTTGATCACTCTTGATCCTTCAGGGGTATGCCACCTGATTCTCTTTTAAAATGAACATGATGTCAGGCTTCATCAGTAGGGGTTCTAGTGGGACATATGTTAGTGGGAAAGACCTTTTACTGGGTCTGGTGTACTGTTTTTTTTTTTTTTTTTTTTTTTTTTTTTTTGCTAATGCTGCATGATGGGTTAGCTATGAGGCCAGAACTTGGGCCTAATGGCTCTGTAGCTCCCTCTGTAGGCCCATTCCACCAACTTCAGTCACCTATACCAAGGGAGGTTGTTTCTCTTGGCTTTACCAGAGAGCCATCAAATGCTCCATGCTTGTTTTATGGTGGCACCTTGTACTCCCTGTCTTTATTACCCCCCACCACCACCAGCCTTGGCTCACTTGTATGCTAGCAGTTTTCTGCTTGCCAGGTGACTAGGGACCAACTCTGACCTGGGAATCAAATGAAGTTCTGTGTGTGTGTGTGTGTGTGTGTGTGTGTGTGTGTGTGTGTGTGTGTTACTGGGGATTGAACCCAAGGGTGTTTTAACTCTGAGCTATATCTCCAGCCCTTTCTATTTTTTATTTTTATTCTTATTTTTATTTTATTTATTTTTTGTGTGTGGTACTGGAGATGGATCCCAGGGACATTCTACCTCCAAGCTACACCCCTAACCCTATTTTATTCTTTAATTTTGAAACAGGATCTCAGTAAGTTGTGGAGGGCCTCACTAAGTTGCCAAGGCTGACTGTGAACCTGCAATCCTCCTGTCTCAGCCTTTCAACTACTGGGATTACAAGCATGCACCACTGCACCTGTATCTGTTTATTATTTTAAAGCAAGGTCTCCTATGTTATTACACACTGGCCTGGGATCCTCCTGTCTCAGCCTCCCAAGTACTGGGATTACAGATACCACACTCAGTTTCCTCTCTAGATTTTTAAATAATTAATACACTTTTATTTATGCATTGTAATTAACATCATAGTGAAATTCAATGTGATATAAACATACATGCATATTGCAGTTGGTGCGATTCTCTCCAGATCCCAGTCCACTACCCCTTCCCCTGTACATGCTAGTAATATTTGTAGTGATACCATCTTATATGAACATAGCATTATTTGCACTGCTTCCTTAATCAAGCCTCCTTCCCTCTCCTCCCCATGTCCCTCCCCCAGTCCCTTTCTACTATTCTACTGGTCTCCTCATTCTACTGAAGTCCTTTTTGTTTCCTATTTTATTTCTAGATTCCACATATGAGAGAAAACATGCAAACCTGAACTTTCTGAGACTAGGTGATCTCATTTAGCGTAATAGTCTCTAGTTCCATTATTTTCCTATGAATGACACAATTTTGTTCTTCTTTATGGCTGAGTAGAATTTCATTGTGTTTATATACCACAATTTCTTCATCCATTCATCTGTTGATGGACATGTAGGGTGGTTCCATAATTTGACTATTGTGAATTGTGCTGTAATTAACATAAGTATGCATGTACTACTATAATTCTGACTTCAATTCTTTTGGAAAGATACTGAGGAGTGATATAGCTGAGTTGTGTGGTGGTTCCACTCCTAGTCTTTGGAGAAACCTCCATACTTATTTCCATAGTGGTTATTCCAACTTACATTCCCAGCACAGTGTATAAGAGTTCCTATTTCCCCACATCCTTGCCAGCATTTATCATTGTTTGTATTTTTGATGATTATGATTCTAGTTAGAATCTCAGTGTAGTTTTGATTGGCATTTCCCTGATTGCTTATTATATCGAACAGTTTAACATATATGTATTGGACATTGGACATTTTTTTTTGGAGAAATATATATTCAGGTCAATTGCCCATTTTTTATTGTTAAGTTTTTTAAGTTCTTTGTGTATTCTAGATGTTAGTCCTCTACCAGAGAAGTAGCTGGCAAAGATTTTCTCTCATTATATAGGTTCTCTTCAGACTCTTGATAGTTTCCTTTGCTGTGCAGAAGCTCTTTAATTTAATGCTATCTTATGTATTGATTATCACCATTATTTCCTGGGGCTTGGGGGGTCTTTTATATACCTTTACTGGTGCATTATAATTTAACATCATATTTATCACTGCTGTCTAGGTCAGTGTTGAATTGGAACTGTGGGTCAAGAAACGAGATAGACAAAAGTTCTGTGCTATTGTCAACTTTATTCTCAGACCTGCAAGCTTTTTTAACCAGCACACACCAAGAAGTTATTCATGGTGACAAACTATGTAACAGCCCTAAGCATGTAGCACAATTGATTATTCACAAGAGAAGCTAAGTCAAGGTCTAAAAGAAAACTATCTAGTTACAAAGAACATTCATATCTCTAGGGCTGCACTAAATCAGAATGTCCTGGTTTGGCAGGAAGCACGAGAACACAGCCAAAGTTATATCTGTATACAGGACACTCTGAGTGAAAGACCTTTGTCTTTCTTTTTGGAGTTTTCTCACAAGACTCATTATATTCCTTTTACAACATATTTCCAATGGCCCATGTTCTGACAAATAGTGAAGTTCAAAGTCATACAAACATGCACATAGGTGTTAGTGTGTTTTCCTCTCTTGATTTTTTAGTGGATCCAAGAAATTTCACATCATGACAAAGAATGTAATATGAACATGCTATTCTTTCTTTAATTTCAATGATTATTTCCAGAGTATGTTCCATATCTGTCATATAATAGGAAGAACTTGATTTGACAAATCTTTAGTAATTTAACATAGGACATTTTTAGAACCAAGATGTAAGATCTCAAAATGAGAAAACAAACACTTCCAATAATCTTCACTTAAAGTCCTGATGACTCATTTGTGTTCTAACTGTAACAAGCGGATACTGACTGCTGTTGATATCAACAATTAAGATTTGATGTTAGCAAAGTATCTAAAATAATGTCAAGATCAATGTATGCTCAAGAGATGACCATTGATTTTGTATGAAGGCTGAAAGTCATTAATATCTCCATCTTTGCACCTGCTGGATTGTAAAAGATTCTTTTATAGGATGTAGTTTTCAGGAAGTATATGGTTCATTCTGAAGAAGATTAGTTAGAACCTATTAGAATTATGGACATAGACACTGAATACTAGTGTAGTTTAGTAGAACTTCACAAATTCCTTCTTAAAACCATTTCTCTAGGTTATTTGTATTTTAGTGATTGGATTTTAGGGTGGAGTGTGGCTGGAGCTGGGCAATGCTGTCATCAGTCATAAAAAGGTCCAGGGAAATAGGTGATCAGTGGGTTCAACATAAAAAATAGCAGAGCAGAATTGTGAGGAAGACCAGAGTTGAGAGGAGTCATTTAGATTTTCATATTATGTACTTGTGGTTCTACAATAGTAAGCAGGGTATGGCATGAGTTGGAAATCAGAAACAGAAGTTATAGAGAGTGTCACAAGATATTCTCAAGAAATATATTCATATTTCTATAGCAAAGAAGAAATTGACACATGTGAATTGAGTTTCAAAAAAGTCACGTGAGTGTGATTTTTTGAAACAATAACAATAACACAGAATTGATAAGTGGTTAGAAATGAGCAAGATTCATTAGCAATATATTGTTAGCAAAAAGTGACCCACACAAATTTAGAACAAAAATTTACTGGAACTTTTCTTTAGCCCTCCTACTGAGCACCTACTGAATATAATGAATCCCAGTCCCAAATTATATGGGATCAGCAGGTGATCTTAAGGGTAAGTCCAATTGTATGTTCCCCAAAGAGATGCTAATATAATGAGCTACAGTGGTCCTATCTGTTTAACAGAGATTAGGAAATCATCAATTATTTCATCAGATTAGTATGAAAATAATTATGGACACATGCAAATAATGCCTATGCTGTTAACAACAAATAAGAGAAGCCCATGAGAATTACTAGAAATGTACCAATAAATCTTATAATTCAATAAGAAAAAATACAATCCCAAGATAATTAAAAAAGGCAAGTGCTATTACAAGCAATTCATGAAAGAGGAAATGCAAATTCCAATACATGTATTAAAAGTTCACGTCAGTAATAATAAAAGAAATATTTATTATAATCTGATTTTAAAAAAGATCTTCCCGATTTTAAGAATACAAGACTACCTGGTGTTGGAATGAACTTGTAGAAAAAGAGGATTTTCATAAAATATCTTAAGTATTTGTAGAAGTCTAAAAAGAGGAACTTTTGACCATGCAATTCTTCTTCAGGAATTATCCTAAGTAAATATCAAGAAATTTAGAATTTCAAGTGTAAGAACAGTTTGCAGTGGTATTACTTAAGAGAATAATGATAAATATTTTAAGTGATCAACAATTGTTGGTAGAGATAGTCCACCTTAAACATTCTTTCATATTTTTCCAAAGTGTGCTGGATTGCAGGACATGTATGTTTTGTGATAGAGCGATCTTCTGTAAATAGTCGCATAGACAACTAAATATGTCAAGGTAACTGCAGCCTGATTTCATGTAGTAATATCCCATCCTGTAAGAGAAGGGCTTTGACTTATGTGCAGTTGGACATAACTGCACATAAATGCAGGGCTGGGAATCAGGCTTCAAGAACCACTTACCTATTCTACATGGCACTTTAGTGTGGTGGTTATGTGCATGGACTCTGGAGACAAGTTCTCTGGGTTTCTATACGATCCTGACCCTTCTTAGTTATGTAATGATTGCTGCTTGTCAAAAAGCCCTGGGCCTCTCTTTAGTCCTGAGTTCTTTTTCTGTAGTGCAACTTTCTTTGCATGTATGTGTCAGCTGAAACTATTTTACACCTTTTTGAGGCTTGGGGACAAGGGAATCAATGCAAATATGCTGATATTCCTATTGCTTGCTGTGTCTTTTTTTCCTTCTGACCAGGAGTCTTGTGTCTTCTGTCACCATACATAAATTGGTAATAGGTTAACTTGTTAACTTCCAGACGTGGGGTAAAATCTCAGACTCTTCATGGTTCTTGACACTGTAGGGATTTCCTTAGAAATTTATGTGCATGTGATAGAGTTACTAAGCACAATTGAAAGTTACATTTTCAAAGTGTTATCAACATATGAAAATGTACATGACACATTAGGGGAAAAGTATATAATAAAATGATACAGCTTGATAAAGATATTTAAAATGTGTTCATGCTTGGAAAATTCTAGAAGTCTATATAAGAAGAGGGGAGTCTAAGATCATCTTAAAAATGATTGCATCATTTCTTAGTTCTGTGGTTCTAAAACTTTAGTATGCTTCAGAATCACATGGGAGCCTCAGATGTGTTTTATAAATGTCTAAATTGCATCTATAATAGAAAAAGAGGAAGAAAGAACAAATGGATACCTCCTTCCCCTGATATTTCTAGACTTCTTTTTTGTAGAAACCATGTCTTTTAGTATAGATAAGTGGTTGATTTTTTTCCCCTTGTGAGAAATGAAATTGAATAAATACATATTTTGTCTATTAAAAGAAAAAGAATCACATGGCAGCGTGTAAAGATAGTGTTTGGTGTTAACCCAACAAACTCTTATTCAGTAGATCTGAGTGAAGCTCAGATCTTGGCATTTTTAACAAGTTTCAAGGTGATGCTATGCTGCCATGCTACTGGTGTTGCTTGCCTGGGAATCAGGCTTCAAGAACCACTACCCTATTCTACATTGCACTTTAGTGTGGTGGTTATGTGCATGGACTCTGGAGACAAGTTCTCTGGGTTTCTATCTGATCCTGACCTTTCTTAGTTATGTATCTTTAAGCCAGTTTAAAAATTCTCTGTGTCTCATTTCTCATCTGGAACATAGGGTGAAAGTCTCCATTTTAATTAACTTATAGCCTAAAAGCCGTAACTAGCTTCTCACAATGTCTGCTATGTTACAAGTGTTCTTGTGTTTTACCTTGTCTAGACAACATAGTATGATGATGCTGAGTTTTACCATTGGACTTATCAAGTTCTTTGTGTTACAGCTGTAACTGTAGAATGGCCCACATTCTAGAGAAGAGAACATCGTGTTTTTTTTTTTTTTTTTAGAATCAAGTAAACTATGTTGATTTTCACATATTAGCTTTACTTTCCTCATCTATAAAATGAGGACAATAATTTCTTTCTTCTATTGTTTTTGCAAGGGTTAAATGCCAACTTCAGATATAAAATGTCTGGCAAGTTATCCTAAATTAATATCAATTGTCTCACTTCCCACACCATTTCTGATTAAGCATCACCCATTTATTTAACAAATAATAGTGACCACTTCTTTAGTTGTTCTGACTGTTTTCAACTTTAGGGATACATAATTTCACAGGTCCTAAAATGCCCTGTTTCTTTGAGGATTATATAACATGAGGAGTAAATTTAGGCTTGGGCTAGAAGCTAGCAAGACAGAGTGGTATAATGGAAAAGCAATATCGGGAGTGAGAAAGTGGCTATTCTGCCACTAATTTAATGTTTAGTGTTGAACAAATCATTAGCTGGGCCTCACTAGTAAAGTGAGAAGGTTGGAAAATATATTTATAAGATACATTAAACTTTAACATTATTTTAATATAAAACTTCTAATGCTTTATAAATTAGGTATTGACAGCTGAAGTGTCTTTGTATACCAGTCAGGTAATGAAATTGTGTAAAATGGCTGGCTAGCTGTAGAATCATGGCAATTTGGAGAGTTCAGGCCTGACTACAGACATTTATGTTACCATTGTTTTAAAAACATTTAGCTGTTCAATAAAAAACATTGGCAGGGTATATTATGTAACACTTGGTCTAAGTGCTAATCCTCATTTAGCCATTCAGGGAATTATACTTTTCCATACTGTAGTTTTCCTACTTTCAAAGTAGACTCAACACATGTTAATCTTTTAAAACTACTTTTATTGGTGCATTATAATTATATATCATAGTGAGGTTTAAAGTAATAGAAACAAACCTACACACAGTACTTGTTGTGTTTCCCTCTAGATTCCATCCACCACACCCCCTCCTCATACAGATTAGTGAATTTGGTAGTGATAGTATATATATGGACATAGCATTCCCCTTTCCACATTTCTTCATTCCCCCTCCACTATTCTGCTGGTATCACTCCTCATTAATCTAAAGTACCTTTTGTTTCCTATTCTTTAGTGCCCACATATGAGAGAAAACATGAGACCCGAAGAGGCTCGCCATGCCACATAATAATCAAGTTGACTAATGTAGAGGCTAAGGGGAGGATTATAAAGGAAACAAAAGTAAAAGGCCAAATGACATTTAGAGGCAAACCAATTAGAATCACTCCAGACCTCCCAAATCAAGTCATGAAAGCTAGGAGGGGCTGGAGTAACATATTCCAAACTCTCAAAGAAGATAACTTGTAGCCAAGATTCTTCTACCCAGCAAAACTCTCTCTCAAAAAATTGATGAGGATATAAAAACCTTCCATGACAAAAGAAACTGAAGGAATTTGTGTCTTCCAAATCAGTACTAGAGAACATACTCAGAGATTAACTACAAAGAACTAACAAGTAAACATCAGAACCAGAGAAACAATAATTTTCAGGAAGCAAACAACTAAGCAAAGAAGAGTAAACACCACCGAAAACAGAAGTCAAAACTCAAAATGTTAGGAATTAAAAATCGTCTCTCAATAATCACACTGAATATAAAGGGTCTCAACTCCCCAATAAAGGCACAAGGTGGCAAAATGGATCAAAACCCAGAATCCATCTATATGCTCTCTTTAAGAAACACACCTTACAAGCAAAGATTCCCACAAACTAAAGGTGAAGAAGGGCTGGAGTAAGGTAATCCATGCTAATGGAACTCAAAGACAAGCAGAAGTAGCAACCATGATATCAGATAAGTTAGCCTTCAAGCCTAAGCTTATCAGAAGAGACAAAGCAGGTCATTTTTTACTAATAAAAGGAACAATCCAGCAAGAGGAAATAACAGTTATCAACATCTATGCCCCAAACATAGGTGCAGCCACTTTCATAAAAAAAACTATGATATAAAGACACACATAGATCCCAATACACGAATACTGGGAGACTTCAAAACTCCTCTCACATCACTAGACTGATCTTTTAAACAAAAGGTCAGTAGAGACACCTCAGACCTAAAGAATACCATAAACCAAATGGACCTATTAGACACATATAGACTCTTTCACCCAACTAGAGCTGAATTCACATTTTTCTCAGCTGCACCTGGAACCTTCTCCAAAATAGACCACATTCTGGGCCACAAAGTGAGCACTGGCAAATTAAAAAAAATGTAACATAATTCCCTGCATCTTTTCAGACTACAATAGAGTGAAACTAGAAATCAACTAAGAAGCCCCAGAGTAGCCATGTAAACACATGGAGACTGAATACCACACTACTGAATGTGGATTGGGTCATAGAAGAAGTAAGGGGAGAAATTAAAAAATTCCTAGAAACTAATGAAAACAGAGATACAACATATCAAAACCTCACTTAGCATAATATTCTTTAGTTCAGTTTTCCTGCAAATGACATAATTTTGTTCTTATTTGTGGCTGAGTTAAATTCCACTGTGTGTATTTAACACATTTTCATTATCCATTTACCTGTTGATGGATACCTAGGTTGGTTCCATAATTTGTCTATTTTTAATTGTGCTAATTAATCCTGGAGAGGATGTGGGGCAATAGGAACTCTTACACACTGTTGGTGGAATTGCAAATTAGTATAACCACTATGGAGGCTCGTATGGAGGTTCCTAAATAAACTAGAAATGGAACCACCAGATGACCCAGCTATACTACTTCTAGGTGTCTTTCCAGAATAATTAAAGTTAGACTACTATAGTAATACTTGTGTGCCCATGTTTATATCAGAACATGTGTTAATCTTGAAAAAAGTTTAGAGATCATTGAGGTAATCATCTTCTACATGTTTGCAATTAGAATAGGGAGAAAGAAGAACATTCTGCTTTTAAGTGTGAAAATGAGTTAATTTATTTATTTTTATACTTTTATTGGACCATTGTCATCATACATCATAGTGAAATTCAAGGTCATACAAACATGCACACAGTTCTTGGTGTGTCGAGTTAGTTTTATAAAAGAAAACATACTAGTTCTGTTACAAACTATTCAGTTGTTTGCATGTCTCATTTCAATGCATAGTGAAATAAAAATAAACATTGATCAATGTTAGATCATATCTAGTTCAAGAATTAATAACCTGACTCCAAAAAATAATCAACTTGTTCCTAATGGTTTGAGGTGTCAGGTAGAGTGTTACACATTTGTACTGCCAGTCACGGATATTTGAGAAGCATGCTAATGATGCTATCTATGGGTAATAATAAAGAATGATCGTGGCCTATGTATATAAGGATTACAAGGACCCTGGGCTATTAAAGAAGGGATATCCTTTGGGAAAAGAATTGCTGCACAATGACAGTGATCATGGAAACAGGACATAAAGGGCTGCTTCTGTGTATCTATGGTTTTGGAAAATGAGAACAGAGATGAAATAATTTACTTGTATGCTTGCTTGATTCAACTGCAAATGTCTGGTTAGTTTTTCACAAACCAAATTGAATTGGATAGAGAATGTCAAGTGGATCTTATATGCACAAATATGTGTTTTTCAAAAGTAAAAATCACCTCAAAAACATCTACAAGGAAGAATTCTTCAAATTCTAAGGAAAATGGTAGTTGGCATCATGTTTGGGTTTACTAAGAATATTATTCTTATTAAAATGTTAAAACTGGAACATTAAAACATTCTAAGTTTCAATATTGCAATTTGACTCAGATGTCAGGAAACATATTCATAAAAATATTTTAATGTTGAGATTTGTATTAAAATTATGACTATGACCTCAAACATCTTTTATTTAGAGAACTATATTTTGTTGTGGTTTAGAGCACACTTGTTATCACATCAGTGTGTTGTATGAGTAATTTTCTTTATTTCTTATAGCTTCACTGAGGTATGTTGACACACAGTAATCTAATATTTTTAATATATTCAACTTGATGTTATAGCATATATTTATGTTCATGCATAAAAATATCACCACAGTCACTATAAAGAATATTATGGCACACTTCTAGAATTCATATCATTTATGATTCAGTAGTAATTCATTGTATGGGCATGATAGATTTGCTTACCTATTTGCCATTTAGTTTATTTATAATTTTTGGCTATGATAAATAAACCTGCTGTGAGCACTCTTATACCAGTCTTGATGTATCTTGGTTTTATTGTGGGTGAATAATGGGAGTTAGTTAAATTGCTGAGTGATATGGAAGATATATGTTTAAATATTAACTGAAAAACTGTTTAACAAAGTGGCTGTGTTATGTTAATACCAGTATTTTATGAGAGTTCCAGTTACTCCACATCTTCATCAACACTTGGTAAAGTATTTTAAATTTTAGTCATTTTAACATTATTTTAATAAACATGTAGTGGTATGTCACCATGATTTCAATTTGAATTCCCCCAGTGATTAATAGTGCTGAGCATCTTTTCATGTATTTATATCTTCTTTGGTGAAGCATCTGTTTCAACTCTTTGTCTATTTTTTAATTGAAATTTGTAGATGTTTCCTCAATAAGACCCTCATGACATGAGAAATTAAAACCAGAATTAATAAATGGGATTGAATTAAACTAAAAAAGTTTCTGTTCATCAAGAAAAACCATGAAGAGTCTAATGACAGAGCCTACAGAATGGGAGAAGACCTTTGCCAGCTATTACTTTGATAGAGGACTAATATATAGTTCTAATTCCCCAAATAAGAAATGGGCAGGTGAACCAAATAGACACTTCACAAAGAAGAAATACAAATAGGCAATAAATATATGAAAAAATGTTCAACATCATTAACAATCAGAATGATGTAAATTAAAATGACACTGAGATTCTATCTAATCCCAATTAGAATAGCAATCATCAAGAAGTCAAGAAACAATAAATGCTGGAGAGGATGTGGGGAAATAGAAACTCTTCTATACTGTTGGTGGGATTTCAAATTAGTGCAGATGCTATGGAGATTCCTCTGAAAACTGGGGAATGGATCCACCATATTATCCAGATATACCACTCCTGAGTATCTTTCCAAAGGGACTGAAATCAGAATATTATAGTAATACATGCATCTTCATGCTTATAGAAACATAATTTATAATAAGAAAATTGTGGAACCAACCCAGTTTTTCATCAATAGATGGACACACAATGGAATTCTACTTAGCCATAAAGAAGAACAAAACTGTCATTGGCAGGAAAGTGAATGGATTTGGAGATCATTACATTAAGTAAGATTAGCCAGTCACAGAAAGTGAAGGGTCATATGTTTTCTCTTATATGTGGAAGCTAGGGAGTAATCAGGATATGAGAGGGACTTTAGATAATGGAGGATAAATTCCAGTGGAGCAAAGGAGGTGGTCCTGGGGAGGTTGAGGAGTGGGGAGAAGAATAATTAATGAAGGAATCAGTTCCATCGACATTATTTCCACATATGAAATTATTAATTATGATCTCAATATCATGTATGGGGAAGAGGCAAGAATGGGGAGGGAGCTGAGGGAAAGCTCACCAAGTGCTGTGTGGCATGTATACCACTATTAATACAAACTGCATTATGATATGAAACTATAATGCACCAATAAATGTATAAAGATAAATTTGTATTTTCCTATACTGAATTTTTAGAGTTCTTTACAGAGTTTAGATGTAAATATTTTATAAGATATATGATTTGCAAATATTTTCTTCCAGTCTTAGGATGACTTTTTGTTTACTAGTGTCTAAGACCTGAGGTCCTTCTTTTAATGAAATTCAGTTTATTTTTTTCTTCTGTAGGTTATGCTTTTAGCATTACAGTGAAGAAATCTCTAGCATTCAGGTCTAAATCATTTTGACCAAATTTCCTGTGAAGGGTGGATTGATACTCATATTTTTGAATAAGAATACATGGTTGTTCTACCGTTTGTTGAATAGACTACTTTTTGCCTCGCTGTTCTTTTTTTTTTTTTTTTTTTTTTTTTTTTTTTTTTTTTTTTTTTTTTTTTTTTTTTTTTTTTTTTTTTTTTTTTTTTTTTTTTTTTTTTTTTTTTTTTTTTTTTGCATCATGTTGAAAATTGGTTACCCATATATGTGTGTTTTTAGGTCTAGATTTCTATTTTATTTTGTTAATTTCTTTGCCTATTTTTATGCCCAAGCCATATGGTCTTGATTAAAGAACTGTATCATTAGACTTGAAGTCAGGTATCATGTCTCCTCTACCTTTGTTTTTTTCAAAGTTGTTTTGGCTATTAAAGGTGTTCTGCATAATTATATATACTTTAGAAGTAGCTTTTGAATTTCTCTAAACACCTGCTGGGATTTTCCTTGTGATTGCATTACATTTCCAGGGCAATTTAGTCAGAAATATCTAAAAAATTGAGTTTTTTACTCTGTGAACATAGTATGTCTCTCCATTTATTTAGGTCTTCTTTAATTTATCTTGGAAGTGTTTTGATTGTCTTGAATTCTTGAATGTCTTCTGCCATTTCCCTCCTCAATTATTAAATAATTTTGGATGCTTTAACAAAAGATATTTTGTAATACATTTGTTGATTGACATCTTAGCTGTTTCCATAGTTTGACAGTTATGAATTGTTCAGCTATAAACTTAGATGCATATGCATTGCTGTGGTAGTCTAGTTTCAGTTTTTTTGGGTTGATATCCAGGAGTGGTATAGTTGGGTCATATGGTAGGTTCATTCCCATTCTTGTGAAGATCTTCTGCACTGTTTTCCAAAGTGGTTGCTTAATTTGCAATTCCATCAACAGCACATCAGATTTCCTATTTCTCCACAACCTTGTCAGAATTTGTTATTGTTTGTGGTTTTTTAATGATTGCCATTCTAATTGGGGTTAGGTGAAGTCTCAGGGTAGTTTTGGTTTGTATCTCTCTAATTGCTAATAATGATGAACATTTTTCATATATTTATTGGCCATTTGCATTTCTTTTGTGAAGTGTCTATTTAATTATCTTGCCCATTTTTTGATTGTGTTATTTGGTGGTCAGTTTCTTGAATTCTTTGTATATTATAAATATTAGTCCTCTATCAGAGGATTAGCTGGCAAAGATCTTCTCCCTCCATCATCACCCTGAACTTCATCAAGATGTATGATTATAATGTACCAATAAAAATTGAAAAAAAGGTATTTTTATAAAATTTGACTTCTAAATGTTCATTGTACTATATAGCAATATAATTGAATTTTGCACTTAATTTTGTATCTTGGAACCTTAATAAACTCACTCATATATTCTTATAGCTTTTTAAAATAAATTTCTTAGCTAGGTGTGGTGGTGCACATCTGTAATTACAGTTCTTGGAAGGTTGATACAGGAGGATCTCGGGTTCAAGAACAGCTTCAGTAACTTAGACTCAGCAACCCCGTGAGACCCTGTTTAAAAAAAATAAAAAGGGCTGAGGCTGTAGCTGGAAGATAGAATGCCCCTAGGTTCAATTCCTAGAACCACAAAGTAAGTAAGTAAGTAAATAAGTAAGTAAATAAATAAAAATATAATAAAACAAATTTTCTAAGATTTTCTATGCAGATGGCCATGTCTGAAATTATGAGTTTAACTTCTTCCTGTCTAATCTGGAGGCCATTAATTCATTCTTGCTCTATTATATTTTCTAGAACATTACGTATAATGGACATCCTGTCTTACTCCTGATCTTAGGGAAAAAGTATTTAGTCTTTTACCATTGAATATGGTGTTAACTGTCTTTTGCAAAGAGGTCTAATATCTTCTTCTGAGATTACTGAAAGTTTTTATTGCAAATGGGCAGTGAATTTTGTCAAAAATTTTTTTTCTACATCTGCTGAGATAATAGATTTTGGGGTCTTGGGAGCCTGTTAATATAGTGTATTTCTTTCAACACTTTAACTACTTCACTCCTCTTCTTGCCCCAGTAGTTATTAAGGAGAAGTCAGATGTAATTCTTACCTTTACTCTGATCTTTCCTTTATCTTTGATGTTCTGAAATTTGAATGTGATATGCTTAGGTATATTTATTTTGGATGGTGTTCTCTGAGTTTCCTAGTTCTATGATTTGGTGTCTGACATTAATGTGGAGGAAATTCTTAGTGAGTATTGCTTTGTTGCTTTTCTCTCATTTTATCCCTTCTGGGGTTCCCATTACATGTATCTTTCAGCTTTTTCAGTTGTCCCATAGTTGTTGCACATTCTGTTCTTTTTTTTTTTTTTTGTAATAGGAACCAAATGTGAGAATTGTCTTTTTTTAAATTAACTTTAAATGGAATAAATTACACTTTTTGGTTGGTGGTTTATTGCTTCTTTCTATTCTGTCATTAATTTATTAGGTGACTTTGGGTGAGTTAAATTTCTTTATTTTCTTCCATTGTTCAATGAAGGGTTAGGGGAGCATTCTTGTGGCAAAGAAAAATAGGGCTTACAGTTTGTCTTAGTGATATAGAGTTCTAATTTCCCTCTATTATTAGTTTGCTTATATATAAGATATTTTAAATGATGATAATGGCAAATATTTACTGAGCACTTACTAATTGTGAGACACTTTTTCAAGTACTTCAGATGCACTGATTTTTAAAAAATCTTCCCAATAAATACACAGGGCAAGTGATGAAATCTCCTTCTCTTATATGGAAATATTGAGAAATGGGAAAGTGAAGTAACTTGCCTAAGTTCACACAGCTTGTAGATTCTGGAATTTGGATTAAAATGTAGGCACTTGGTTCCAAAGCCCACACTCATATTGACTGTGTTCTACAGGTGCTCTTAAAAATAAAAATAAAAAGTTTAAAAATATAAAACAAAATTTTAAACTTCTTTATTAAGAAATATATAATTTTATAATTTAATAAGACCATATCTAGACGGGCATGGGGGTGCATGCCTGAAATCCTGGTACTTGGGAGACTGAGACTGGAGGATCACAAGTTCGAGGCCAGTCTCAGTAATTCAGCAACTTAATGACACCCTCAGAAACTTAGCAAGACCCTGTTTCAAAACAAACAAACAAAAATAAATAAAAAGGACTGGAGGTGTAGCTCAAAAGTAGAATGCCTCTGAGTTCAATCCCTAGTACTCAATACACACACACACACACACACACACGCACACACACACACAAACACACATACACACACACATATATATTTATTTTATTTTATGTGTGTGTATATATATATATTTTTTTTTCCACAGGAAGTTTTGGACCTCATAAATTTTGGCAAGTAGATTTTAGATTTTTAAAAGATTAAAGTAATCACCACAATTCTTTTTTTTTTTTTTTTTTTTTTTTTGTGGTGCTGGGAATTGGACCCAGGGGCATTCTACCTCTGAGCTACACCCCCAGTCCTATTTTTAATTCTTTATTTTTGAAACAGGGTCTCATTAGGTTCCAGAGAGCCTTACTAAGTAGGTGAGGCTGGCCAGGAACCTGGATCATCCTGTCTTAGCCTCCCAAGTACGAGGATTACAAGCGTGTGCTACTATGCCTGGCTAACTACAATTATATTTTCATCTATTCTGTCATAAAAAGCTCCAATAAAATTTGAAATTTTCCTAAATGTTCTTTTAAAATCAATGAATTTCATAGCGGGCAATTCTTTTATATGTTTGGACAAGTAATGCAAATAAATCAGAGTATTTCTTTGCCAGCATGATTATCTAACTTCCAGTTACTAGCTATTAAAATCTTAACACTTATTCTGCACAGACTCTGTTTTATTTGTCAGGCCTACAACAATCCTATAATTGACAACAGTATCTAAATAGTCTTCATTTAATATGAGAGAAAATGGAGGTGTAATCGGGTGAAATGATTGCACAATTTTGATGAGTAAGAAGTAGAAGAGAAAGGACTTTTACTCTCACTGGTCTGATTCCAAATCTCTTGCTTTTAGCACTAGACCAGATGCATTCTTATGAAATGGTCTGTTTTGGCAGAGTCAGGAGCGGTAAGTCAGTGGCATTAAATGTTTTTCAAGAACATGCAAATTACTCTAGAAAAAAAGAAATCCACCTTGGAAATATAACTTGTCCAGTCCATCCAATAAGAACCATTTGATCCTAATTTTTCTTTCCTTCCTTGCTCCAACATTATTTGGGCCAGGTTTAGTCAGTAGTATATGATGAGGGAAATGAGTAAGGAGGGCAAATAAAGATGCAAGTTCTAGCTTGGCTCTTCCTGAAATGCTCCTAGTTGGAAGCAGGGAGAAAAGAGAGTCAGATCAGACACAGTAAGTTAAGTTTTTGTAGTTAGTAGTTAGAACTCCTGGTTGCCTAAAGGTTACTAGAAACACTACAGATTTTTATCAAAGCTATTCTTTAGGGCTAGAGAAAAATCAAGCTTCTCCATAGAAAGAGAAAGTTTTCCATTTTCCCCCTTAAATTTAGCTTATTCAATAAACAGCTTCATTCATATACACACATTACTTTCTGTTATAGAACTATGAAAAAATAGTATATACCTTCGAAAGATTCAAAGATTCAGTTTAGCTTAGGTGAACATACAACATTGTTTCAGAATGAAGGGAAAAAAATGAAGATTTCAGCCTCTTTGAATTTTGGAAATCCTTGTTAATTCTTAGCCTGTATACTTCCGTGTGCCGGTCACAACTCAGAATGCTACACTTTTGGTAGTAGTGACCTTGCCCGTTGCTCTTTGTGCTCAGCCCTTTTGTTTTGTTTACCTTTTTGTCTGCTTATTACCCCATGGTTTTTGAGATATCAAGTAAATTTAGAGAGCTATGGCCAAATAATTTTTCCCTTTCTTTAACAGTAGGACTTTATAAAAATGTATTTAATAATGTCCCAGCTTTTGTTCTTGCATTGTGTGAATAGCTAAAATCTGGGTAACATATTGATTACTTTTCTCTAAAACAGCAGTGTCCTGCAGAATTTCTGACACTATGTGAATGTTCTGTATTTGCAGTATCTGATAGGGTCATCACTTGCCATCCATGGCTATGAACCAGCACTAAAACATGACTTCTGTAACAGGAACTAAGTGCTTAGTTTTAGTTGAATTTTACATTTAACACAATTCAATTTAAACAGCCACATGCAGTAGTAGCTACTATGTTGTACATTTAAAAAATAGAATGAGGCACTAGAGCCCTCGTGGGCCTCTCAATTTACTGCACTTCTTCATTTCATTTTAAAGAATATTGCAGAGTAAACTTCATTCTTTCTTACTTTTTTAAGGTAAACAGATAAGCAAGTCTCTGCATAGGAAAGAAGTGCTTTTGTAAGAACTCAATATTTCAGGCCAAAGTGTCCATTTGTATTCAGTAATATCTGGCTTTGAAATTTTGTTGCTGTTGGCACTAACATAAGCCTCAATTTTCTTGCTTTAGAGATAGTATCAATGCACATTAACAGTGTGTGCAGCTCACGAAGCATCAAGACAACAGCCACATGCACTGGGGTCTGCGCTTAACAGTCCTGCCTCAGGAGCCCTGCAGATTCTTTGAGCATCCTCTTAAAGACTCTACTATCTGTTTCACGAGAGGAACAGATGCATCTTTCCATACAGTGCAATCAGCAAAGTTCAGGAGATGGAAGGCCGGGCTACATTCATATTTCTTTCACAGTGCTGAGTATTAACAGTGGTGCTTAAACCAGCCCTCTCAATAGCTACCATCTCTTCTGTAGAAATTGGTTTCTATTTTGGCTGTTTCAGATCAGGAACTATTGAGTTTTCTTTTGAGTGTATTTCTTCCATTGTTTATAATCCTTCTCAATGCAATGCTTTAAGATATACTAGGATTTCTATTTAAAAAAATGTTTTTCAGATGTCACTATCTTTAAGAAGAAAATGTTTATTTTCTATTCTTTGAAAATAAGACAATGAATTTAAACTGAAGTAAATAGTATGGTTTGCCATGTTGTTTTTCTTTTAGAAGTAATGTGCATCTTGCACAATAAATAGAATAAAATATCTGTATACATACATAGTTGTATATACATACAATGTATGTATGCATGTACATATATATATATAATTTAATGCCCATAAGGGTATAAGCCAATTCTATCTAGTAAGTGGAAGCAACACTCCATTAGAATATACCTGAACATTTATATATGCATGTAGATACTACAGAAGTAATTTTATTTCATAGATACCTAGAATTGGATAAAATACTTAAGATGACAGAAAATTTAACATCACTAGAACTTACTTAGTCTTTGTTAGAGGTCACCTATTAAAATTCTCAGTACAATGGTAAAGTCTCCTTGACAGCAGGTGTAATTGGTAGTTTTAACTCCCCAGTTGGGCATTTCTAGTGATAGGGAGCTCATGACCCTACTAGGTGATCCATTATACTTTTAGCTAGTCATTGATTTTAGAAATGTATCAATATAAAGTAGGATCTCCCTCCCTATAACATCTATTAATTGGTTCTATTTTTGTCCATTCCAATAACTAAATTTTGTTTAAAATATATGCATATAAAGGGTCAAAAACTCTGTATCCATGAGAAAAGACAAATAAGTCATAAACAAATGATAATATACACATTCAATTTGCTTAATTCATAAAAATTTTAGAATTCTTAGTGACTAAAATTCAATGAACAACACAATGAGGGTTATACCTTGCAGTAAGTAAGGCTTCATTTATGAAATCTTTAATTTGCAATATGGATAAAATGGGGGACTGTTATTAATTTTTATGATATTTTCCTTCTAAACATAAATTCAATATGGGACTCTTCTTTTTAAAAATTAACTTATTTTTTTAAAAAGCCTTGAAGGCTCACTTTATTTATTTTGCAGTGCCAGGGATAGAACCAAGGGACTCTCATATGCTAAGCACGTACTCAGTCACTGAGCTTTGCCCATGACCAAGGATTTTCCTAAACAATAAATGGTTTTAATGAATAAAAATATAAATCAAGTAAAAACTTAGTTCACAACTTTATTTCTCTAGAGAATGATTACTTTATATAAAAATCAGTTTTCTGACTTCTATGAAGCACTATTAAATGTTATCTTTTCTAATGAGAGATCTTGCAACTACTAGAAAGATCAATTCTCCAACATATAAGCACCAGTATAGACTTCCTCAATAAGTCCTTCAAAAACTCAGGAAATAGAAAAAAACCAATAAATGAAATGGTTATCAGATTAAAAAGCTTCTGCGTAGTAAAGGAAATCATCAAGAGTCTAAAGAGAGAGCCTATAGAATGAGAGAAAATCTTCACCAGCTACTCCTTTGATAGAGGATCAATATTTAGAATGTATATAAAGAACTTAAAAAAAAACTTAACACTACAAAAAAGAGAGCCCAATCAAAATAGGGCAATGTATCTGAATAGATATTTCTCAAAAGAAGAAAAACAAATGCTCGATTAATATACGAAAAAATGTTCAACATCATTAGCAATTAGGGAAATGCAAATTAAAACAACACTGAAATTCCATCTAACTCCAGTTAGAATGGCAATCATCATATCTTATATGGGAATGGGGGAATGGGAAGGGAGCTGGGGGAAAGCTCACCAAATACTGTGTTCATGTATGTCACCACTACTATGAACTACATTATAGTGGGAGACTATAATTCACCAATAAAAGTATAAAAATAAAAAAGAATGGCAATCATCAAGAATACAAAGAATAATAAATGTTGGTCAGGAGTCAGGAAATGGGAACCTTTATGCACTATTGGTGGGATTGCAAATTAGTACGGTTGCTATGGAGATCAGTATGGGGGTTCCTTAAAAGACTGGGAATGGAGCCACCATATGACCCAGTCATATCACTTTGGGGATCTTTCCAAAGGAATTGAAGTCAGATTACTATAGGGATATGCATTCCATGTTTCCAGTAGCCTTTATAGCCTTTTTACAGGATGGTAAGGGCAGGGAATTGAGATGTGAAGAAGAAGGAGAACTTAGATACTTGGCAGATGCTTTCTCGAGTAACCCATGCCACTGCTAGTCATGTTTATTTTATGAGGAAAAACATTTCCAAAATGTTTGGAGACTTCTTGGTGAGTTTTTCTAAATATTGAATCTGTTTATTTATTGCAAGTTCATTTTGAGGTTAATTTTTCAGTATTTAATGTAGTAACTTGGAGAGTTTCCGGGGATTCACAGGGGGACTTGTTAGGTTTTTTTTGTTTGTTTTCTATTCTAGATGGAATATAATGAGGTCACAGGACAAAATTTCAGATGTTGGGCTTTACATGAAGCTATTGTTTCCATGAGATTTTTTATATAAACAAGTAAGAAAGCATGAATTCAATTGGTAGAACTTATATAAGGCTTCTAACAAAAGGAAGCCAAATGACTCAATCCATCATCTAAATTTTTACTTTCCCCTTTCTGTAGTGTCTGAAAAAAGAGGAAAAAATGGAGGTGAAACTAAAAAGTACTTCTATACAAATTATTTAAAAACTAAAATTATTTCTTTAAAAATGTCTCATATTCATGCACATTAAAGCAAGATTAAAACTACACTGGTTTTCTGAACATTAAATAATAGCATAAGCAGAATAATTATTCTTGGTATAAATTCACATACTTTAATAAGTTTCCTATCCATACATGTCACTAATACAATACTATATGTCAAATATGGAAATGTTTCTATTATTTTCTAATTTGGGGTTAATAAATTTGAAATTGCTGACACTTTCTGTTGACTGCTTTTAGAATACTGCTTGAACTTCTGTTATTTAACTTGTTCAATTCTTTCCTTGTTTCTGAAGGGATATACACCAATGTCTTTCTATTTATAAATCTTGTTTCAGTAATTGCAATTTGTTAAAAGCTTTAAAATCTGGATTTTGGTGTTCCATCTGCTGAATACTTTGATGAGATTTCCAATAGGCTTTAAACAAAGTGTAGCCAAAAGTTAGAAGATTTTGAAAAAGGAAATATCATTGTAAGAAATTTAGGACAATTTAGAGAGATGCTCCCCAAATATTTCAACATATAAAAAGTATGATCATAATCATTAAAAAGAGCATATACTGCCATGGTAATATATTTTTACTTTTACATTCAAGATCAGCTTTATCACAAGAACATCATTCAGTAGTTCAAATACTCAAGGTATGCAATTATAAACTTATTTTAAAATGTTACAGGTGTAGCTTCTAATTTTATTGGTAAATATCTCATGTTTTGATATATTTATGCATCATGTGTAACATATAACCAAACTCTAAGTATATTTTTGGTCCAGAGATCTCTTAATTTAATAACCTTATAATCCTAGTACTTGGAAGGCTGGAACAGGGAGATCATAGGTTCAAGTGCAGACTGGACAATTTAGAGAAACTCTATTTCAAAATAAAAATATAAAATAGGGTTAGAGGTATAGCTCAGATGTAGAATCCCCCTGGGTTCAATCCCTAGTATCTAAATAAATGAATAAACAATTAAATAAGTACTTTCCAAGAGAGAGGAAAATAATTTCCAATACTATAGAAAGTTAAAGAATAAGTACAAAAATATAATAAACATCTCTATGTGAATCAATTCTACAATAATTTTTTTTGTGTGTGTGGTACTGGGGATTAAACCCAGAGGCATTCTACATCTGAGCTAAACCCTCAGCTCTATTTTATTTTATTAGTTTTTTAAATTTTGAAACAGGGTCTTGCTAAGTTGTGAAAGGTCTGATGAGGTTGCTGAGGCTGACTGCGAACCTGCTATCCTCCTGTCTCAACCTCCTAAGTACTAAATTAAAAGCATGCACCACCACACCAAGATCACACTAAATTCTTAAATGAAAATAGATAAATTTATAGAATGAAATGAATTACCAAACATCACTCAAGTAGAAATGGATAATATAAATAGCCTTACTTTTAATCAAATAATTTGATTGATAAAACCTATCCAACAAAAGCTGTCTGGATAGCTTCTTTTGTAGATTATATACAATTGGATTTGAAGGAGGGAATCATAATAAATTTAGGCTAACTTCTAGGAAATAAAGGAGGATAAAAGAGTTCTCATCTTACTTTGTAAGACAGAGGTAAAGGACAAACTTAGTATCAAAGCCAGACAATACATTATAAGAAATAAAAAGTTAGAACAAAAACCCTTATCAAATACATGCAAGAATCCTTAACAAATTATTAATATATCAGATCCAAGCATATATATGTAATGCATAATATGTAAGGCACAAATAAAGCTTACTTTCTTAAATTCATTTGTTCATAATTGCTATAGCCTGGAAATAAGTCCTTTATCATAGTTGTTAAAAGCTTCAAAATCTGGATTTTTGGTGATCTATCTTGCAAATATTTTTCCCCAGTTTATGCCTTACACATACATTTTCTTAATGATGTTTTTCAAAAGAGCAAACTCTTTTTAATCAGTGAAATCCAATTTATCAATTTTGTTTGTTTATGATTAGTGAGGATTTATGTATGCATTCCTCAGAAATATTTGTATACTTCAAAGTCACGAAGATTTTCCTTTTCTTCTTCTAAAATGACTATAGTTTTAACTTTTAAATTTAAGTAAATCTAATATATTTTCAACTTGATAATAAATATATGAACCATTCAACAAACATTGTGAAATATTTTGAATACACACATCACAAAATAGATATAAGAATGGCCAATAAACATGTAAAAGAATACTGAACATCATTAGTCACCAGGATATGCAAACTAAAACCCTGGCAAGCTGTAAACTGCATGCTTCATGGAATGATAAAATAATTTCTTTGTGTTTGTGTGTATGTGTGTTGGAAAAGATGTGGCATACTTGGAAGTCTCATTCTCTGCTTGTGGAAGTATGAAAATATAGAACTATTTTGAAAAATATATTGGCAGATTCTTGTCAAATGAAATATACCCTTAACATATGACCCCCAAATCCCACTTTTAGGTATTTAACCAACAGAAAAGAAAACATATGTCCATACAAAGATCTGCACAAGAATTGTCATGAGGAGTTGAATCATAGCAGCTCCAAACTGAAAGCATCCAACTGTCAACAGGGGAATGGATAAACAAATCATGATATAATCATTATACTCAGTAACAAAAAGAACAAGCTAATGATACAGATAAAACATAAATAATGCCATGGTAGGTAAAGGAATTCAGCCACAAAAGAATAATACTGTGTAATATTACTTCTGTTAGATTCTAGAGCAGATAAAATTAATTTGTAGTGATAGCAGATGAGCGATTTCCTGGGTCCTGGGGCTTGACTCTAAGAGGTTAGTAGCAAGTGCTTTACTATGATGAACGTGTTTCATATCTGCATTGTGGTGGTGGTTATGTATATATTTATGTTTGTCAAAGTTCGTTATCAATACATTATAAATGGGTGAAGCCTATCTTATTTAAATCATATTTCACTGCATTTGATTAAAAATAAAGCAAAATTTTCACCTTCCATAGAAAGAGCTTTCAAAACTTTGTTTTGATTCCACATTTTGGATGAGATTATTAAGCCATTTTTAGAGTCAATGATAACACTAATATAACTGGCATCATATAACTCTTTACAAAATTTTACAGGTAATGGAGCCAGTACATTAACAGCTATTATTTCAAATGTCATAAGTTTACAAAAATGAGTGAAATTTATTTGGAAGAACAGACTTTTGGTCATAATGAAAAGTATGCTTCATAGAGTTGCACAGAGGTATATATTTAACTATTTGTCTTTGAGTGCATTTTTCCTAAAATAGCTATTAACTTTTGAAGCGGATGTTGATGCTTCTTCAGGAGATACTGACACCTAATGGTTTCTCAAGGAGTCAGTGAAATTACCATGACTCGAAATGTAGGTCATGAATGCTGACAAACACACAGAAAATGATATGTGTATCATCAATATTCTTGAGAAACAAAACTTTAGTACTTATTTAAAAATAAACATTCACTTGTGCCTTTTTTACTCATCCTCAATGAAATAATTTATTGAAAAGCAAACTAAAATGCATTATCAAGCAAAATAAATTGGAGTCAAGCAATGGTGGAGCACACCTGTAATCCTAGTACTTGGGAGGCTGAGGCAGAAAGATTAGAGGTTTAAGGCTAGCATGTGGTAATTTAATGAGACTATTTCAAAAATTAAAAAAAAAAAAGAATTGTGGATGTAGCTCAGTGGTAGAATGTCCCTAGGTTCAATCTGCAGTAAAACACACACAGATACACACACACTGCATATGCAATAAACTTCAAAACCACTCTGGTTGTAGCGTTGGGACTACTCTTGATGTGGCAGAGTGGTTTAACCGGTTTTCCTCCCATGCTTCATTGCACCTAGCCTATAAATTCCATAAAATAAACATGAAGTGTATTTTAATTTTGGCACTGCTGGTTTTCCCGTGTTTTTAACTGTCTCCATTATTTTGTTTTAAAAATTGTAAAGTAGTATCTCCTATTTTGTGTGCTTTGTGAAAGGATTCCTGGGTTGAAAACAAACTGGCCAGCTGGGCATGGTGGCGCATGCTTGTAATCCCAGCATTCGGGAGACTGAGACCAGAGGATCCAGGTTCACCGCCAGCCTCAGCTACCTAGTGAGGCACTCCGCAATTTAATGAGACTCGGTTTCAAAATAAAGAATAAAAAATAGGGCTGGGGGTGTAGCTCGGAGGTAGAATGCCCCTGAGTTCAATCCCCAGTACCGCAAAAAAAAAAAAGAAAAAAAAAAAAAAAAAAGAAAACAAACTGGCCACTTTTTCAAAGAAGATATTTGCCTGTTCGTTGATATTCTTTTTTAAAAAAATCATAATTAATGTTTTTGAATTATGTAAGCAGCACACATTTATTGTAAAAATAAATTCAAGGAATATAGAAGGATATGAAGCATAAAAACAAATTGTAAAGCATCCTCTTACCCTTCTCGATTCTATAATTCTGCCTTCTAGAAGGAGTCAATGTTACTGTTTTTTTTTTTTTTTGACAGTATCTCTATTTATGTGTTTCAGCCTGTCCTGTAATTTGTTTTTAAATTCTCAACAAATTGTACTATCCTTTTGTGTCAACATGTATCTATTGAATTTAATCATTGTACTACAATTTTTAAAAATCAACAACTTGATTAAATTTTCAACATGTAAAAAAACCTACAATGAGCAGTTTTTAAAAAATGTATCACTTATGATAAATTTAAGGACATAAGTGACTTCATAGATATATGGATTATGAAATGAATGCATTTTGTAGTGTATTATTAGTTATATTATGAAAATCAAGTGCCTTACTTCTGCATAATGTTAAGAATAGCAACCCATTTTACTCAGTAATACAAAATTTCTGCTTTAGGCTAATTCACCAGATCTGAAAACATAGGCTCTGCCAAATGTTTTTAATATTAAGGATATTAACTACAAGGATAATCATGAGTTTATTTTGTTCCAAAGGCATGCCATTAAGAGATGGGCCCCTGCTTCCCCCTCTTTCTTGAATTCATGCCTCAGGGAAAAATATCAGAATCTACCCTGCAGTGCTGCCCTAACAAGACTCAAGGAGCAGTAGGAAAAGTTGAATTTTTATGCCTCTGGCTTCACTGTTTTTTTTTTTTTTTTTTTTTTTTTTTTTTTTTTTTTTTTTTTTTTTTTTTTTTTTTTTTTTTTTTTTTTTTTTTTTTTTTTTTTTTAACTGAGAAGTAAGATCAGAAGGATTATAGCCTAAGAGGTATTCTTTAGGATTCTTGTACAATTTCTGATTCCACACATGTGGAGGGTCTCATTAAGGCTGCTGCTGTGGTGCTTGCCTGGAAGGACAGGATTGACAGTGATTTTGATGATGACGGCTGACAGTCTGGATTTGGGCTTTTTTAATGGTGCTGCTTTGACTTTCAGCCCATACCTTCCAGAAGCTGCCCATCGTCACTCATTCGAAGGAAGCCCTGGCCTTGGACCACAGCCCTGCCTTTCTCTTGTATCATCTTTGGTACAATTGTTATCACTAGACCTACATCATAAGGAGCAATCCAAGAAGATTTTGTTCTGTTTGGGTACTCGATATACTTTTGTCTGAAATCATTTTGAAATATCAACGACTTTGGAAGCTTCCCTCCCTTCCCAATACATCAATCTTGGTGCTGATTCTAATCCCTCTGAGGAATTCTTTCTTTTTTCTGACATTAAAAAAAATTCCTATTAGCTTCTCTCTGTAGTCAACCTTTACTCCCTGATTTTTAATCAGTAACAAAACAAACAAACAAACAAACAAACAACCACCTCCAGACTTCAATAAGGAGAGACTTTATTTCAAGTGGGGAAAGAGATTTTTGCAATTGGGAGATGGAGACTATTGCAAAGGGTAAACATATGGACCATGAGATCTGCAAGCATCTTAAAGATGAGTTTGAGAAGGGCTTGTCTTTTAGGGAGAGGAATAAGCAAGGTTAAAAGGAACCAGGTGTTGGGGAGATGGGCTGAGTGAGTGGCTGTGAAAAGATAGTAGACAAGAGAATGTTTTACAGAGATTAAGATATTCTCAGGAGAGGCCACTAAGAAAGGGTTCTGTGCTGGATCAAGCTGAGGGTGGATTGGAAGCCAGGGACCCGGAGGGAAAAGTCAGTACCAGGCAAAGAATGGGAATTTAGAAGCTCTGTGTCTGGTTTGTCATTAGTAGACAAGAGGAGACATCTGTAAGTCTTATCTAAGTAATTTGAAGAAGGATGTTTCTTTGCAATAAAACATGCTTTGGAACATAAAAGTGGGTGAACTTTTTAACTGGCACTGTTTACCACAATCCAAGGGCTAAGGCAAAATTCAGCACTGTTGTTTCTTAGCCTTATTTCTTTGTTCCTAATCTGTTTTTTCTGGAAATGTGATTTCTGACTCCTTTATATCCATACTTCAGAGCTTGTCAATCTCACTGTGTTCTCTTGTCTTATTAAAGGGGTTTTCCTTTAAATGTTTTTGTCACTATTATTTAAAAAGATATTATACTTTAATTGATGCATTGTAGTCTCAAGTCATAATGCAGTTTGTAGTGATGGTGACATATATGCACACAGCACTTGGTGGGCTTTTTTCCCCACTCCCCAGTTCCCCATACAGGATATTGAGATTGGCATTGGTATTCTCACGTATGTACATCATCTCCATGGAAGTGTTCTCTTCATTGATTCTCCCTCTCCCGTCCCCTTCCCCTGGTCCACCTCCCTGGTTCCACTGGAGTTTCTCCTCTATTATCCAAAGTCCCTTTTGTATACCCATTACACTCCAGTTTCTGCACATGAGAGAAAACATATGACTCTTCACTTTTTGTGATTGGCTAATCTCACTTAACATAATGTTTTCCAGGTCCATCCATTTTCTTGCAAATGATATTATTTTGTCCTTCTTTACTGCTGAGTGGAATTCCGTTGTGTGTATAGCCTATAATTTTGTAATCTATTTATCTGCTGATGTACACCTGGGTTGGTTCCATAATTTGCCTATATAATTTGCTGCTATAAACATGGATATGTATATATTATTATAATATTTTGACTTCAATATCTTTGGAAGATAACCAAGAGTGGTATAGCAGGATCCTATGGTGGATCTATTCTCAATTTTCTAAGGAATATCCACAATGATCTCCATAGTGTCTGAACTAACTTTCAATTCCACCAACAGAGTAGAAGAGTTCTTATTTCCCCACAGCCTTGTCAGCATGTATTTATTTTTTATTTCTTGATATTGCCATTTTGATTTGGGTTAGATGAAATCTCAGAGTAGTTTTGATTTACATCTCCCTGATTGATTGATAATGATGTTGAAAATTTTTTCATATATTTATTATCCATTTGTATTTCTTCTATTGTGCTATTGTGAGGTATCTATTTAGTTTAATTGTATATTTCTTGCCTGGATTATTTGATTTTGTAGGTTAAGTCTTATAAGTTCTTTGTTTATTCTAGCTATTAGCCCTTTATCAGAGAGATATCTGGAAAAGATCTTCTCCCATTCTATAGGCTCTCTCTTTAGACTCTTGATGGTATCCTTTGATGAGCAGAAAATTTTTAGTTTAATATCATCTCATTTATTAATTCTTGTTTTAATTTCCTGAGGTTTGGTGGTCTTATTGAGAAAATTTCTACCTGTCTCTATGTTAGAGTATCAGACCTACGCCCTCCTCTAGTATCTTCAAAGTCTCTGGTTTAATTTCCAGGTCTATGATCCATCTCAAGTTGACTCTTCTGCAGGGTGAAAGGTAGGGATTTAATTCAAATTTTCTAAAAGTGGGTAACCAGTTTTCCCAACACCATTTGTTAAAAAGTCTGTGTTTTTATTTTCTCCAATGAGTATGTTTGGGACCTTTGTCAAAAATCAATTGGTGAAAAGTTGTAGATTTGTTTCCGTATCCTCTGTTCTATTCCATTGGTCAATGTGTCTGTTTTATTTCAATATCATGCTGTTTTTATTACTTTAGCTCTGTAGTATAATTTGAAGTCAGGAATTGTGATGCCTTCTGCATGGTTCTTATTGCTGAGAATTGTCTTGGCTATTCCGTATTTTTGTTTCTCCATATGAAATTTAGGACTCCTTTTTTTAGGTGTGTGAAGAATGACTGGTATTTTGATAGGGATTGCATTGACTCTGTAGAACACTTTTGGTAGAATGGCCATTTTGAAAATATATATTCTGCCTATCCAAGAGCATAGGAGATTTTTCAGTTTACTAAGATGTTCTTCAGTTTCTTTCTTTCATATTTTATGATTTTCACTATACATATGGTCTTTTATCTCCTTGGTTAGATTTATTCCTAGGTATTTTATTGTTTTTGAGATTATTATGATTGGAATTGTTTTCTGGATTTTTTTTCAGTGGATTCATGGTTGGCATATAGAAAAGCTACTCATTTTTTTTTTTAGATTGAATTTGTATCCTGATACTTTGCTGAATTTGTTAATCAGGTCTAGATATCTTTTGGTTGAGTCTTGGGGGGGTCTTTTAAATATAGGATTATGTCATCTGTAAATAAACATAATTTCAGTTCTTCTTTTCCTATTTAAATTCCTTTGATATTCTTCTCCTGCCTTAGTGCAGGAGTCTTGAGTACTATGTTGAAAAAGAGTAGTGATAGTGGGCATCCTTGTTTTGTTCCTGATTTTAAAGGGAATTCCTGTAGTTTTTTTTCCCAGTCAGTATGATGTTGGCTTTGTGTATATTGTATATTGCCTTAATGCTGTTGAGATTAGTTCCTTCTATTCTGATTTTCTGCATTTCCAAGTAGTAGAACAGTGGTGGAGTCTGTGGGGCATTAAATTCTGAGTTTGGGCCTGTAGAGCATGGTAGCCTGCAGCCAATTAGAGATTCATATTTGATTGGACTAAGAACTAAATTTTGTTAAAGAGAGTCTGATTATTTAAAAATATTTTTAGGCCGGGCATAGTGGCACCTGCTTGTAATCCCAGTACTTGGGAGGTTGAGATGGGGATTGCAGGTTTGCGACCAGCCTCAGCAACATGTGAGACCCTCTGCAACTTAGTGAGACCCTGTTTCCAAATAAAGAATAAAAATAGGGCTCGGGGTTTAGCTCAGAGGTAGAATGCTCCTGGGTTCAACTCCTGTACCCGCCACCCCATATATATATAGTAAAAGGGAAATATAATGGAAAAGGAAAAGACAAGATAATAATCTTTTTTATGCAATTAAGGGAAATTTTTAACCATCTCTTTTTGGGGGAAGTTTTTTTTTATATATTGAAGTGTGATGCATGCAGATGACTCAAGCAGTATATAAGGAGTTAGAGTGAAAATTGACCCTGCTCATTCACTTCTTTAGACTCACTGTCCAGAGACACATTTTTTACTCATTCACTTAGTGATTCTGCTAGTTATTTCTATATCTTATGTGACCTTATTTGTGAAATAATTTCTTTCTTTATCAATCTAAGTGTCTGTTAATTCAGCATTACATAGTTCTCTATCCAGCCCATATGACATGCTGCTATTTTTGATAAATTGATAAATAGTATAAATATATTGCTATGATTATATAGTTGGTGGAAAAATTATATACTATTATAACATTTTGTTTCTTTTGTGGTTTTTGTTTTCCTTGAGTTCATGATTTTTTTTATATTCTTTCCCCTTTTTTATAGTTCCACTGTTTGTTCACATCTTCACTGTATCTGGCATTTCATCTCAATCACATTTTTCCATGACCTGGGGTTTCTTTCTCACCCTTTCCCAGCCTCATCAGTGAACTTTACATATGCTGCAACTACCATGGAGATCTTTCTTCTCTATTTTTTGGGGGGCTAGATCCACTATTTCTTCAGCTTCATCTTTCTTGGTTTACTTTTCCATTTCACAAAAGTCACATTTTAAATAGCTTCCTATGAAGAAAAGGTGGTTAGGAGGTCCAATTTTTGAGTCTGAGAATGTCTTCATTCTATCTCTTTATGAAATCAATAGTCTAGACAGGCTACAAATCATTTCTCTTTATCACTTTGAGGCATTTCTTCAAAGCAATGTCTTTCCAGTATTCAATGTTGCTGTGAACATTTCGGCTGTCATTTTCTTACAGCTTCTTTGTGGAGCCTCTGCCCTTCCTCTGGATTCCTTTAATAGTCTTTTTTAAAATACTTGGTGTTCTACTATTTCACTTAAATTTTCTGAGGTCCACTGTTCCATTTACTTTTTTTTTATTCTTTGAATTAGCTGTTTCTCTTTCCTCAGGAATAATTTTTATTTTACCTGTTAACTTTTCTCTCTCTTTTCATATTTTCCGTTTTCCTCAAAGGTTTGATAGTTTTTCATTGGTCTTGTTTACAAATAAAAAATAAAAAATTCAAGCTAGTCCATTACCAGTGGCTCAGATTTTCCTTTTTGACAGTGTAATTTCACTAGGGATGAAAAATTTAATACATATACTTTTGTTGGTGTATTGCAATTGTACATCATCATGAGATTCAAAGTGATACATTCATACCTGCACTCATCACCATACATATCAGTGAGATTGGTAGTGATACCTTCATACATGGACATAACTGTGTTGATTCATTGCATGGGAAAAGAAGTTTAACTAGTGAGTTATGACCTTTAGGTTTTTAGTTAGTATTTTTACATACTAATTTTTCCCTGTTTTTAGCTTCTATTCTTAACAACCCCCCTACATTTTTTGTACTGAAGATTGAACCCAGGAGCATTCTACCTTTGAGCTATACCTCCAACTGATCTTTAAATTTTTTGTCTTGAAACACAATCTCATTAAGTTGCTGAGGGTTTCTCTAAGTTGTTGAGGCTAGCCCTGAAACTTGTGATCCTCCTGTCTCAGCACAAGTCCTGGGATTATAGGCATTCTCCACCATGCCCGGTTTGCCTGCCTTCCTAAGTATGTTATGTATCTTAGTAGAGGCCTCTTGGAATTATTCAGGGAAAGTGGATTTCTTGCACCTGTGCATCATTCTGTGCATATCCAGACTGGGCTTCCCCTGTCCGTTCTTCAGTGAATACACTGCACATGTTTTAGATGCTTACTGGAATGTAGTTTCTATTATCTCCTACTCAAATAATTTTCTCTTAATTGATATTCATAACTTTTTTTAACCATACCTATATTTACTAGGATCTTTAGACAGAAAAGAGAGGAGATAGTGGTAGTCAATCTTCTGGTTCCAAATGTGACATTTTGGGGTTTTCAAGGCTTTGTCCTTGAGCCTCACTGGTCTACCTGGTCCAGTTGAATTCATGATCATCATAGCACTCTTTAAATATATCCATTCAAGAATTCACAGAAAAACTTTGCAAATGAAATTTGTGAAGAAGTTAAAAATATGCCACCCAAACATATGCTGCTCTGGCATATCAATTATTTTGAATTCAAAGTCACTTACAAAAAAAAAAAAAACAGCAGTTGCAAGATCACTCTGACTTTCATTATCTTTCTTAAAAGCAGAAGATGAAATTTCTATGTGAAAGTTATCTTCCATAGACCAAAAGGATAATATTTATTTATTTATTTATTTATTTATTTATTTATTTATTTATTTTGTGATACTAGGAATTGAATGCAGCAGCATTCCACCTTGGAGCTACACTCCCATCCCCTTTAGTCTTTTTTTTTTAAACAGAGTCTTACTAGGTTGCTGAGAGTCTCACTAAATTGCTGATGCTGGTCTTGAACCTGTGATCCTCCTTGTCTCAGTCTCCCAGCTACCGGAATTATAGGTACCACTGTGCCTGGCTAATAACATTTTTTAAAAAAAATTTATTGGTGCACTGTAATTATATGTCGTGGTAAGATTTTTAGTGATGCATTCAGATATACACCCAAATCACTTGATCTGTGGCCCTTGCTTGTGAAAATAACTTTCTTTTAAAAAAGATGGAAAGCTAAAGCAATGGGAAGTCTATATAAACAATCCTTGTAAACTCTTCCTTCAATTCAACAACCAATTAACTACACTAGCCAAAGCCTGTTTGCCTTGTCATATTTCATAACTTATTATTCTTTAGCCAATTCAGTATATAAGTAATTGAGTCTAACTACTTCTTTGGGACTTCATTTCCTTATGAGGGCTTCCATGTCATGTCAAACACATTAAATAGATTGATATACTTTTCTCTTATTAATATATCTTACATAAATTTAATTCTTGGGTTCAGCTGGGACCTTAAGAGAATGGAGGTAGAGTATTTCATACCCTACAGCTGTTGTCTATTGATTTTCCTTAAAATATGTAAAAATCTGTGCTTCATATTTAACATTGAGAACATTGACATCCTGTGGGGAGATTCCATGAATTCACAAAAACCTTCTGCTCCTCACATTCTCATTAAAATGTTCTTATCCTATAAGAGGCAATGTGCTGAGAATGGAATATCTTCAGCTGAGTTAAGTGTTTTAACTGCACTCTTGCTAAGTTATGTGATTTGGACATACTGTTCAACGTCTTTTAACTTCACTTACTGAAGAGGCTGGATCAAAAATCATTTCAAAGTCCTTTCATCACTAGAATTTCACATTTATCTAATGCTAAATAAGATGGGATGCTTAGCCTGAATCCTACAGACCACTTCAATGTCAAGAATTGTGCCCATGTCTGGCACTCAAGGCATCACCAATACTTTTTCTAAGTGAAAACAATTAGAATTGAGATTTATCTTCATTCACTCAATCAATGAACACATGTTTGCAGAGTGAGTGCTTTTTATGTGTCAGACACAATTCTAACTTAAGTAGTGAATAGGCAAAGTATAAATGTCTGCCTTCATGCAACATACATTGTAGTGGGAAAAGACATAATATAAAAGTAATAAAAGGGGCATTCTAATTATTATAGGTTCTAGGCAAGGAATAAATAAGATAAGAAATGCCTGGTAGATGGTTGTAATATCTGAAATGGGATGTCCAGGAAATGCATCCTACTAAACCAAAATAAGGACTTCAGATTTTACTCTAAAAGTTTTTATGCACCCAAACACTCTATTTACATTACAACCTACTTTCACCTAGCATTGTAGGTCTTCCTTATTGGTTTCATTTTTCTCCTTAGTATTCACCATCATCTCATGTACTATATATATTTACTTATTTTTTATTGTTTGCTGTTCTCATTAGAATGCAAGCTCTATAACAACTTGAACTTATGTTGATTTTTTTTATCTCCAATAGATGGAAAAGTTTCCAGCATGTGATATGCTCTTAATAATATTGAATTACTTTATGAATTTTGGTGTGTGAGAGAGGAATAAATGAGCAGAGAGATCAAATAGGAAGCTATGCTAATAACCTATGTGGGATCAATAGTGTTTTATACAATAGTGGATGGAATAGAGATGGAGACAGTGACAACATTCAACTTTCATTTTGGATATTTAATTGATAGCATTCCATGATGGATTGAATGTAGGAAAAATGGGAATTATGAGGAATCAAGAATGGTATCTAGATTTTTTTATCTAGAAACTATACAATATTATGGTATAATTTTCTGAAATGGGAAAGTTAAGGGGAGAAGTATTTTGGGGAGAAGAAGTTAATGGGAATCAAGTTGCTGAGTGGACTTCCCAAGCACACAATTGCTAGATATTTGGTACTCATATGGAAGGTCTTTAGGAGATTTGAGATTCATCAGCATAAAGACGACATACAAAGCTACTGATGTTGCTGAAGTTGCCTAGAATAAAGATATACACTGAGGGAATTAGGAGGCTGAGGACCAAGAAATGTGTCACTCTTAAAAGGGGAGAGACCATCAAAAGAGATGAAGAAGGTCCCTTGGATACAGTGAGCCTTGAGAGAACTTTATGCAAGGAGACCAAGGAAGGTGAGTCAAGAAAGATGTAAAACCTGATTGAATGCAGCTGAGAAGCAATAAAGTAAGAATATAGAAATGTCCACTAGTTCTCTACGAGAGTAGCACTGGAGGGTTTGGAACAAAATCCAGGTAAAGAGTGGTTAAAAGTGAGGAACAGAGGAAGGAAATAAATTTCATTGTGAAAGGGGATGAAATATAATAGTAGGTAAAGTTAGATATATCAATCAAGGAAAAAAGGAAACCATGGGGATAAATTCTTCAGCTAATAGTGGATAATGGGGAAGGTACTATGTGGACATGAGTTAACTGTTTTGAAAAGATGACATTTTTATGACTCTCCGCAATCGAGGCTATTTAATTATATCATTTATCAAGATAGCTTCAACTGAAGTGGTTCCCAGGTCAAAAGTGTGGCTTTTGAGGTGATGCAATGATCTGATTCTCAGGTACTGTGGTTTGCTATTCCCATGAGGATTTCCTCAGAATCCTGACCTTCTAGGTTCTTACTATATAACTCTGAGATAATTTGTTCGTCCACTGAATGGGAACAGTAGTAATACCCATCACACAGGGTTACTGTGGATACTAAGTGAGATAATATCTTCAGGGATTGACTTGAATAATTTGTATTTATACAAAAAGATAAAATGGATATTTCCTGAAGTAGGTATGACAAGTACCAAACAGGCACACTACAGTTTTTCTTTCCTACTCTATGCCAATGCTAGAAATAAATGCCATAAAGGAAGGCATGGCATTTGACCCATCTTTGTATCCTCAGTATGAATAATGTGCTTAACTCTGAGTGTGCTGCTCAGATGTCTGCTAGATTCAATTAAAAGAAAGAAAGAAAGAAAGAAACTTAGAGCAACTGCCTGTAAATTGTAGAGCCAGACAGAATTAGATATAACTACTTTCATTCTACTTTATAATTCTGCCTTTGATTCACAGGGATGGGGAATGGTTCTCTTACAAAAGGATCCATTTGGTACTTGCTGTCTTTCAAATCTGCCTAAAGTAACATAGACATTTCTGTTTCCTTCAGGGTTTCATTACATTATTCATCTGATCTGTGACTAGACAAGAATAATTTGTTGTAATGTTACCTGCAATCACGTTTGGATATCAGCAGTTCATTTTGTTCCTGAAAGTTTATTAATAAAGGATTTGGGGTTTGATTCTGAACATTTTAATCCTTCATCACTTGTTCTAAATGAATCTACTGTAGTTCATGAGCATTCTTTAAACTCCAGGCATTAAACCTATCATGCACCCTGGGAACATGACCCAAAAAAACTTTCCATTGTGTCAACTTGTTGGAATTAGATCTAAGGAATATCTTAAGATTTTGGTCTAGGATTATGGATCCATGGGCTCATATATCTTACTTTGTTACTAACTTTCCTCCATCACACCTACTGAGCTCTCTTCATGGTCATTCCTGTTTAAAGACTTAGACAGTTGAATAAAAATATAATATTTTCCGTAGATGCCAATTTTCCTTGGTCTGCAGGGAAAGGTCTGTAGTTTTGTTTCCTTCATAAGGAGATACATGGACCCCTATTAATAAATTGGATTTGCGTTAGCTTAGTTTAGATTTTTAAGAGAAAGGATTTTTTCATTTGACCAGAACAATTGAAATTAATGAGATGAAATATTTAAGTTCAGCACTTATCTCTTGGCCATTGAAAGGGTTTTGCATCTAATAAAATCTAATTTAAAAAAAAAAGTGATGTTGTTCTCTAAGAACCAGAAAAGGGACTCTGGCTGCTTTTTAGAGAATATTGACATGTGTATAAAAATTATTACAAAATTTAGTGGGGCCAGATCCTGTATCAAAAGATTAAAAATATAAATCTTGGATATTTAGCAAGGCTTGGCATCAGATCAAAGTGGTTCATTAGGTGGAATTGGCTTTCAGAGAATATTACATAGATGGGCAGGAAGTGGATTATATCTTTATGTATCAGATTTATAAGGTTGTATGGTATTTGGCAACATATACCAGCACCTTAAATATTCATACCATTTAATTTCACTCCTGAGGATAGACCCCCAATAAAAATTCGGAATTGCCTGTCCCACCTCCAAAAACCAACACAACCAACCAACCCTTCCACTTTCCATAAACATTTAATGTAGCAATAGTTTAAAATACTAAAAAGTGAGAACAATGTTAAGAGTAAAAATGGGAAGTTAGATGAAATATTATGTAATCATTAAAGATATATAATGAATTATTTGTAATCAACCAGGAGAAAAGCTCATTAGATATGAAAAACAGTGTACAATCTTTATATGCAATGCAAAGAAAACAGATCAGAAGAAGATTCAATAGTATTTATTAGTGAGTATGTCTACTTTTTTCTTTAAAGCTTTATATGTTTAATTTTTTTTTTTGCTTTTGGGTGGAACCCAGGGATACTCTACCTGTGAGCTACACCCCCAGCCCTATTTTTTTCTTTATTGTGAAACAGGGTCTCTATATTATAGTTACTGAGCACTTCCCTAAATTGCTGAGGCTGGTATTAAACCTGTGATCCTCCTGTCTTAGTCTCCCAAGTACTGGGATTATAGGTGTGTGCCACCATGCCTAGCTATGTTTAATTTTTCTTACAATTGATAAGTGTTACTTTCATCATTAGAAAAAAAGTAAAATATAGTTGCGTATAAACAGCTCAGTTTAGGTGATCATAATCTATCCTCTAACAGTGGTTACTCATCATAGCCTCTTAATGTGGTGTCTTCCTGTTTGAAAGTATTTTTTTGTGTTCTTTAAATCTCATTCACTTTGAAAGCACCATAGCACCATGGCCTTGTGAGATTTGTCTTTGCAGAATTTTTATATAAATGATTTACAGGCATGATTTTTTTTGTGGTGGTGCTAGGGATGAAGTCAAAGGGCAGTCTACCTCCAACCTACACTCCCAGCCCCATTTAAAATTTTTTTTTTTATTTTGAAACAGGAACTCATTAAGTTGTAGACAGCCTCACAAAATTACTGAGTCTGGCTTTGAACCTGCAATCCTCTGCCTCAACCTCCCAAGAACTGGGATTATAGGCATGGGCCACTACACTCAGTTATAGGATTTTGTTTTTAATCAGTCGATTTTACATTTATATTAAAGGTTCAACCAAAATTCTAATATGAAGTAATTGGGTTTAGTGGTTAATAAGCTATTGATAATGTCTGACATTATTAATTTTTTCTCTTAGTTTCATTTTATTTTATTTTTAATTTTTTATTGTAGTAATTCGTGCAATATAGCATACATCTTTGTTAAGTACAAGTTGTTAACAACATATTTGCACACAATTCTCATTTGACCCCTTCCCCAATTCCCACCCCATTCCCTCCCCTTCCCTCCCCCTCAGGTTCACTTCAGTGAGTGACCTTGATATGATTGTGTAAGTACATCATGTGCTTTAGGGTGTCCCTCTGCCCCATGCGTCCACTACAATTAAATCAACTTCTTTGCTTATCGAGGATCTCTCCTTTTCATCTGGAGACCCTCCTATGCCCCATCTTCTCCCTAGCATCCACATATTAGGGAGAACA